>JAPMOB010252186.1:0-15382 GCA_029875015.1 Lepomis gibbosus
ACACTGTTCTCCAGAGCGACTTACACAGAGTGCCTGGTAGAAAACAGCTGCTGCATTCATAAAAAGCTGAGTCTTACTCACCACCCATCGACGGCCATAACTTCCACAGTTACGAGCTAGTTCAATGTGTCAATTTGTCTGTGGTAATTTGATTCATTACAATATTTTGGGGTAATATCTTCAACTGAAACAGAATAGGCATCATTACCATTACTTCAGGTTATTACTTTAGAGATCTGATCTATTTTACAGCCTTTTTAAATTAATTTATTTTACTTTTAAAGAAGGGTTTATTAGTTGTAATTAATTGTGCAAAAAATGTTAGGACTTTGTTAAAGGCTCACTATGAGCAATAGCAATTCAATGTATTTACTGTATATTCATATAAAAGCAAGCTGTTAGCGGTTTTATTGACCATGACTACCAGACTGGGAGCTTGTGTTTCACAAAAATCAGCGAATAAAGTTAAAAAGTTGTGTCTTTGTACAGTAATCAGAGAGGCCCTTCCCCCAAAACCACTCTAACTGCACCTATCTTTTTTTTACAAATTAATTCCTGTCTGATAAACAGTTAATTCCTCAATTTCATGTCAAAAAACAACAACAACGCAAACAGAAAACATGGAAGTGTTTATTTGCATGTGAGAAGTTGGATCCGATCACAAGTGGCCACTCGAGAAGCATGTGAAGAGCCATAATGTCAGGTGTGAACTAATGTACTTGTCCACTTGGCCAGATGTGAACAGGGCCATAGTCATTGTTACTAGCAGTCTGCTTTCCCACACTGGAATCATTTACTAATTTTTAGCAGATGCTTTAGCAGATGAACCATAGGGGTTTTACCGCAGAAGCTGGGAGAGCCACTTGGAGGGCATTGCACTAGTCGAGGCGAGGGATAACCAGGCTGGGTAGCATACTGAGTAAGGCAGGGCTTGATTTTTCTTATGTTTTAGAGCAAAGCAGCACGACTGAGAGACAGCGGCAGCAGTTGGCCATCAATCATGACACCCAAGTTTCTCACCACCCTAGTTGAAGTGATGGTTGAGGGGCCAATTTGTAGTCTGGTGTTATGGTAGATAGACTGCTTGCCTGGAATGACCAATAGTTCAGTCTAAGAGAGGTTTAGGTGAAGGTAGCAAGCGTTCATCCATGCAGATATGTCAGAGAGACAGTCCATGCCAAGATGGTGGGTTCGTTTGGACGAAAATTAATAATGTGACAAGAACTAAGTTGACAAAATTTGGATGTATTCCAATAATATTTACTGGTAGCTCAACACTAACAAAGTATTACAATATTAAACATTTTTTGATTTTATAATTTAAAATGTGCAAGAATCCTCAAAAAGAAGACCAATAGCTGCTAGCAGTTACTTCATAAGTGAATAATAAACAGTTAAGTATCCATAAGTGTCCAGAGAATGACTGTATTGCAGCTTTAGCAACAGCTACATGTGTTTTCTTGTAGGCTAGCTCTATTTCTATGAAGTGGACATATAACATGAACACGTAAACATGCACATGTAACATGTGAGACCTTCAGATAGACCGTGATTGCGGAAATGGCATAAGTGGGCGGCTTTGGCTTATGATAGAGCAGTTGTCCACTTACTGGGAAGGTTGGGGACCCACATCAGTGTGGAAATTAACTAATTCACACACTTTCACACATCAGTGTGTGAAAGTGTGTGAATTAGTTAATTTCTGTTTCTGATGAGCAGTTGGCAGCTCTGCCCATAAGTGGATGAATGTGATGTAGTGTAAATCTCTTTGAGTGGTCGAAAAGACTAGCAAGGCACCATACAAACACAGACCATTTACAGTTTATGACATTTCATTCCGAATTGGGGCGAAACAGGTAAATGTTCAGACTGTAGATCACTGAGCGAGGTGGAAAGATCTGAGATCCTAAACGTGTACATCCCTACTGCGCTCCAAGAGATAGAGGTGACAGCTGCAGAAGAGGCCATCTCATTAAGTGACCTCTCTTGAAGTGACCTTCTTTACTGTACCAGAAAATTACTGTTAGGCGGTGCTAAAAATGACAATAATTAAGTATAACATGACACACAGATGTGGCAAGAAGGTCAGTGAATCAAAGCCCAGGCCTTTCTTTATTGAGTTTGCATGTTCTCCCCGTGTCTGTGTGGGTTCTCTTCATGTTCTCCCACTTCGTCTCATAGTCCATAGACATGCATAGGTTAAGTGGCGACTCTTAATTGCCCTGAGGTGTGAACGTGTGTCCAGGGTTAACCCAATGACAGACTGGCTCCAGCACCCTCGCGACCCTGCACAGAGTTATCAATACTACTGACTACGGCGAACCCAAAAATATTTTTCTGATTACATGGTATTTAAACCAAATAATAATTGGTAATAACACAAATAAAAAAAAAAAATGAAATAGAACAGTTAAATGATGACAATACTTAAGGATTAATTTACTTTGTTAGAGCAATTTTGAATTTAATAACATTTAATTGTAATAAAAGATATAATGACATTGCACATGCACAGCTACTAGTAAATATTAACATATTTGAATTAAACTTTCCACAGTTACTATGCATCATAAAAGGAACAGAATAAGGGGGTGGGAGATGGAAAAAATATATTTTTTTAAATAACCGTAACATTGAGTGGCACCCTAGTCTGCGTAGCAGTGGTAAGAAAAGCCATGCAAGCGAATGAGGTGAGGTAAATCACAAGAAACATTTCCTGCCTGTACTTCAGTGTTACTATTTTTTTATCTCACAATCTGTATATCAGCCTCATTGTTTCACTCTCCTTAGATATCTTCACATTAAAAGCCATCAACCTGAGAACATTACTGCTTTTTTACGAATCAGCAGCAGGAAATGTAATGGATGTCTTACTGAGTATGGCGCTGACTGCCACTGATCAATAAAAACTTTACTTGGGCTATACAGGACTCCCTTGTTAAAGAGACAAAACAACAAAACATGACAGTAGTCATATTTGTCATTTTTTGTCCGTGAATGAATTAAATATTGCAAAAAGTGTAATGGAATAATCAGAAGCAGCCGCGTTGAGGTGCTGCATGAAGAGCTTCAGGCAGCAGTTTGTAATACCATCATGTCGAGTTGGAAGTGTGTTGGGTAACTACTCCTTTTGCTGTCACTTACTGTTGATGGAAAAATGCTTTTGCTGTGTTGTGCACTGTATTAGATCGCAGTAACCCACAAGATGACAGAAAAAGGCCAATTATTGACTTTCTTTTTTCTTAAAAAAACTTGACACAACAAACCCACTTCCACCCATGGTTTGTTTGGCTACACTGTGAGAAGATTCACCAATTGTTCTTCCTCTGTTGCATTTCTGACATTTCTGAACCCATGAATTAAATTACATAGCATTAAATTTATATGTGCAGCAGAAGGAAACCAACAGAACAGCGGGCAGATGCAGCCCCTTTACAAGCTAAACCAACCAATAAATAAATAAAACACCTTATAAAGAATTCAGGTCACTTCTTCATGTTATCTTCATAGACATAGCTTAGAAAGATATTGGGACTGGGTTGAATCATAATTTCATCATCCATGTTTAAAATTCAGAGAGCTTTGGGAAATGAGAGGAATACCATCTTTTAATTTATTTTATTTTCATCTGTCTATATGACAGTACCATGCTCTATTGAATTGGCTAAGCTTCATGTCCAACAGTAACTCTGGCTGCCTTTTCATATTAGTTTCAAAGAAAATGCTGGAATGTCATAATTGGCCCGTGGGGAAAGACTACAAGAAAACAACATCCAAAGACAAATTCTGACTTAGAAGCTCAAGAACAGTGAACACTACTAAAAATGTTTTTATGCATACCATTTATTATATCTTTCCTTTTAGAGGAAATTAGACAGCTGTGTCTCTGATCAAGTGTAGGGTCATGGCACCAACAGGCAGTCTTGTTAAAGCACCTCACAGTGTTATGGACATGCCTAAAACATCATGTCTGTGTGCATGGCAAGACACAAAATCACCATTGTGAGAGTTGAACTAACCAGTATTTTTAGGTTTGTGCTATGATTGGTGCAATGTGGCAATGAAAATTATTACAAGCATCTTTATGTGGCATAGATGTGCTGAGTAAACACATAGTTACAATTTACTAGTATAAACGCATACATAGATTTTAACACAAGGTATGTATTTTCTTTCAATGAAGACAGAAACAAGAGTGCTCTCTGTCTTTGGTTTACTCACTTATCACTGATTTACACAGTCAACTTGATAGTAAAAAAACCCAACCACCGGGTCATCAGTTCATTGATAACTGCGTGACATGACATCACAGTATAGGTAATTGTTTTATGCACCTTATAGTAACATCCTATACAGACTCTTTAAAAAGCAGGGTTGAACATGGCCTTGCAGCCCATGTGCAGATTTTAGGATTCAGTTTGCTCTAAAGTTAGACAAGAGACTTCAGGGTCACTTGGGCTTGGGCTGAGGACATCAGAGTGGCACTGGTGTGTCAAAGAAATGCTCTTGGAATGAGCAAAGTGGCAATTTCACTGGCAAGAAAAACATGCAGGGGGCATTATAACTACCATCACTTAGGCCAGTAAAAATAATTTCTGTTAAGACATCCATGTACTGCACTGAGGCAGTTTTAATTTGCGTCTATCCACATAGTATTATTTAGATTAAAAGATAAATACAGCTGTGTGTCATCTGCATAACAATGACAGGAGAAACCAAAGTGACAAATTATGTGACCAAGGGGGATTTCACAACTGAAAGTCTGCACCAATATCCATATCCAAAGTTTATGACTTGTTACATTTGGTTAGTTTTGGTTTGGTTTCACACTGAATTTATGCAACTGCGCTAAAAGACTTTACATGACAGACCTGCGTCTTGTCGTCATCATCTATGTGGGCTGTGTCTTCCTATACGTGATACTTGACACTGATTGGTTTGTAAACAGTTCTGCGTGTAGCTTTAACAAGAATAAATAAATGTTCATTGCCACTGTATTGTTATTATGGCATCACTACCTGTAGCACCAACTAGCCTATAGCCTACTCGAGGCTTGTTCAAGTTCGCCAAATAAACATTTTTGTTGTGGGAACATTATATCGTCACCGCCGGGCAGGAAAGGAGGTGAAGACAGCAAGCAATCCGTCCCCATCTCTGTTCGAGGAGAGACCAAAGACGCAAGTGGCAGTTTGCTTCCATTATGGTCGTATGTATTCAAAGATGAGCTCACAGGAGATTTTTAATTGTGTCCTCATTTCAATGCATTTCTCTCTGCATTTGTTAGTTTCCACTTCCGCTTTAGAAATAAACCAAACCATGGTTAAGTTTGATCCGAGATTACCCCTTTTCATTGGACCAAATTTCATCTGTATGGTCTGGACCATTGAGGTTTCACACCTGCAATTTTGGTTAGGATCAAACTGAAAAGTCCATAAGTCCTGAACAAATAAGGTACATGTGAAAGCCCCCTAAGAGGCAGCATGTATCCAGCAAACAGGACTGGATCAGGATTTGAGCCTTGTGGCACACCGGATCACTGATGGAGACAGAGCAAGGGCTTCTGCTAACACTTACAGATTAAATGCTGTGCTCAAATCTTTTACTCCAACTACAATAGATTACCAGCTTATTAGGAACACCTTAAAATAAATACTGTTTTGGACTGAAGGGGAGGTGAAAGTGAATTAAGCAGGAGTCATACTTCAATACACATAAGTGTTTCTGCATATCTATGTAGAGAAGGGAGTCATGGGTAACTATGGGTCACAGATGAGCCAAGTTGCGCACCTCCAAATCTGAACCACATTTTGTGCAGCCTTGAATGTCATCGTGTTCAACCAATTAGCTTGCTAGGATTTTTTGCACTTTATTGCTTACTTTGGCATCAATTTCCACATTTAGCTCACATGAAAATAAAAAATTGAACTAGTTGCACAATATTTGCTGAGCCTAAATTGAAATATCTAATTGCATGAGCACTCTTTGTTGGTCGGCCACTGATGCACACATTAATCAAGATGTTGTTTCCACAAATTTTTATGAATACACATAAATTCACAAGTACAAGCTCACATTAAACAGATTCAGCTTTTTCAGCTGAGCTGTTAATGTGAAACTCGTTCATTTTTGAACAACATGAAAAAGCCTCAGGTGAGACAACGTTTGAAATCTGGTGAGAGAACCCATGGCTCAAAAACATTGGCTCCATTTCAGGTTTTACAGACAGAAACTGTAAGACGCTGCCGTTGAGTAGATCCGATGGTTGCTCGATTGGTTGTTGTAAGAGCTTGTCTTCTTCCTTCCTGCCCTTGGCTAAAAAAATTCCATTAATAGATATACACATGCTCACAGACACACACACACCTTATCCGTTACCCAACGCACTTACCTATTCACCTGTTGTATCCACCCATCCATCACAGACACAGTGTAAACATGCACACTGGCCCATCTATTCCAGCCACACCTACATCCACCCCTCCACTTTCCTCACCTAATGTTCTCCCCCGCTGATAGCATCTCTGTCTCCTGCAGAGGAAAATGTCTCCCTCCGCTGCTTCCTTATCACAGGAACAATGCGGTGGAGTGCACTGACATAGCCGCCTTATCAGCAGCGCAATACACAAAAGCCAACACAATGCCACACATCGGCGCACAAACTCGTAATGCGGCTCATTCAGCTCCAGTGAATCAAACCGCTCGCACAATGCTGCCTCGCAGGGATATATTGATGATTGTATCCAACTTGAGCTTTTATTCACGTGTCCACTGCCTTTAGATGTGTCTGCCTCGGACACAGCATTTAACCCTTGGCAGTAAACTATAAAGTCATCAAAACCTTCAATCCCATGCAATGCTTATTCAAATCGATGTGTTGAATTGTTTTTTTACTCTCCACTCTGTGAATGTGCTACTCAGTAAAGCACTTTAAGTCCGTGTAGAATCAAATAGTAAAGTCATTTTTCTAAAGCCTTCAGTGTGGAGCAATGTTAAACAGCTGTAAAGGCAAGAAATCCAACTCACACTCAGGATTAGAGACAGTGTTTCTGTCATTTTGCACACACATGCATAACTATTATGTGTGGATTTGGAGTCAGACACAAAAACAAGAATTCAAAGTACAATCACCACCATCCCCTAGTGTTTTTTTCCCTATGCAATGACAATTTCTCACTATGTGGTTGATGTAAATTTTCCTCTTTTAAATTATTTCTTTTGAAAATGGACACTGCACATTAATCAACATTCAATGTAAATGCACCCAAGTTAGCTGAAAGGCAAGTTTTTATAACAGTCTTTAGTCATGGTAAAGTACAGTTATTGACTCTCCACGCTGTGGCAAGAACTAGCAGGTAAAAATACCCAAATCCTAATTTCTGTGGTGAAATACAATACCTGCCGCTAATCACACAAGAACCAACAGCAAACTTTAACTTACAGAGTTGTGTTACTGGACTTTATCCTTGATACAGCTGCGTTATTTCCTTCGCATGCAGGGTCAGGAACAAAGCAAGCAACAGTCCAGCAGCTTGGCACCAACACAAAATGAAACGTGTTACATGAAAAGCACAGCAATAAACAGGAGGCAGCGCTCCGTATATCCCACAAAAAATCCACCACGTGAAGCATACACATACGAAATACAACCACTGTTGGTTTGTTAACCTTCCACAGTTCCTGTGTGAGAAAACCTCTTGTGTTTCCTGTTGAAACCAAGGTTAACCAGCGTTTTAAGCCCCGCTTTACACCTGATACACCCTGGAATCGGTACGTGTATGTGTGTTTGTTTCAGTTTGTGTGAATGTCTCGGGAGGAAGCTCTCTAAAAGATCAATTTCCCCTATTCTGTAAGGGGCATATAAGGTGAGTCTTGCTCTTCCCGTTGTTGGCTGATCTTGGTTTCCCTAGAGGAAGCGGTTAGAGATGAGCTGCTGAAATCCCAGTCGATATCCCTCGCTCCGAAGAGTGCTGAAAACATAAGGGAAAATGATGAGACACTGCGAATTCATCTTGGGGTGCAACACTTTAAAATCTGTAAACCGGCACGCACAAACACATTCATCCGTACACAATACAATACAGAAGCAATGTAGCAGTGCGAGCAACAGCACCAATCGTCTGTGGCCTATGACCACACACGCACAAACACATATCCTGTGGGAGGCTTCAGTTCATTTATGAAGTAATAAAAACAAGGCTGCCCAGTGGTCAATTTATGCAGACAGCACTGTAGCAACAGAAATGAACACAAGCCAATGAAACTGCTGAGCACCAGCCAAACACTTCTGATAGACCAGAGTGTGTGTGAATGTGTGTGTGCTTGACCAGCTTACTGTTGCAGCAGTTTCAATGTGCAATTAGGCGCTAAGATGCTTCTTTGGCCCTTGTTGAAAAAAACCTTTCTGATGGTAAAGCGCCTTCCAACCATGTAAAGGTGTAGCCCATCAGGATGTGCATTATATGTGTGTGTGTGTGTGTGTGTGTGTGTGTGTGTGTGTGTGTGTGTGTTTGTAGGCAGACAAAATTGATGTTTCTCGAGGGAGCAGCAATTTCTCTCGTCTCTGCCGAGTTGGGAGAAGGCCAGCTGTGATTGGTTTTTCCTCCACATCCCTTCATCATAATAACAACTTGATTCTGGCATCTCAAATTCACACATCCGGCCGGAGCTGCATTACAAACTCCTGTTTTATCACTCTTTAAATATACACACACCGGCCCACTGCTTTACCATTTATCTTGCCCTCCTTCCTTTTTTTTTCTTTCCCGCTTTTTGTCAGTTAAATTCTCTCTCCACGTGTTCTCCTTCTCTTCGTCTTTCCTCATCCTTCTCATTATCTTTACTTAGTTTTGGCGATTTTTTCTTTTTGCTTGTGTCATTGTTCCTCCTTCAGCTCATTTTTCATCCCTGTTTATATTCTTCTCTTCTTTATCCATATCTCTCCCCTTCTCTCTTCTCATTTTCTCTCTAGTTCACTCTCCTTGTTTCATCCCCTCTCCACTCCTGGTCACCTCCTCTAGTTTCCTCATCTCTCCTCCTCTCCTGTCCATGTTTCTTTTCCTGATTCCTTTTCATTCCTGTACTTGTTTTTCTCCCCCTGCCATCATTCTTAGTTTTCTTGATTGTTTCTCATTAATCCACACCCTCCCTTCTCTAATCCTTATGTTGTGTCCTCATTTTTCCTATGTTCTTTTTCCTTTCCTCTCCTCTCCTTGTGTCCCACCCTCTCTTCCTCTGTTCCCCTCTTCCCTCTCCTTTTCGCTCTGATTCCTCTTGTTTCATGTCCTCCTACCTGAGGCCTTCTACCTCCTGCTGATTCATTAAATAAAAATTCAAGTTATTAACATATTGGTTCATTTGAGGTTTTAGGTTGTTTCCACTTACTGACACATTTGTCTAATGACTCTTCTTTTCCTTTTCATCTCATTGCTCTGCTGCTTTTCAACACCTCCATTTGACTAAATCTTTCCTTCCTGTTAAGCTTCTCTTTGTCTTCATCTTTTTCCCCTTTCCTAAATTTACCTACTCAACCCTTCTCTCCTCCTGTTTCCTCTCTGTATCTCATTTCAACGTAATTCTTTGTCCCCTTTCTTTTTCTTCTTTATAGTCATTTGATCTACCTGCCTTTGAATCCTCTGAACTGTTCATTCCTTCCCTCAGCTCTTCACTTTTGGTTTTGCTTCACTTTAGTCTTCTTTTCTTTCATCTCCTCTGTTTTCCTCTATCTTCCCTTTTACATTATGTTCATCGCTACCTGCGGCCCAGCCTCCTGCAAGTTATTTATTGAAGAGCTGATTGTGGCATTAAAGATTGATTGTACTATTAAAGTGTTGTTCACAGTCCAGACAGCCCCCAAGAGCGTTCTTTTGCGACTACCTATTTATTTATCCATCGACAACAGCAGCACCTCTGGGGTTTTTTTTGCTTTGGTCATCAGCTTCACTGATCAAAGCTCCTGTTAACTAATGGTTATTTCCATGAATATGTTATACATAAGTGATTATGGTTTGTCTGTAGTGCTTCAAGGAAAATCTGACAGGATACATAATGGTCGGTAATCATGATAAAGAAGAAGTGTGCAAGACGCGTAGATGGTAATTATGGTGCCGTCCATAAGTAATTTGACAGTGATGCTTTATTTTTCTGTGATGGCTCTTGGACTGCACTGTAGCCTGTTCACATTTTATAGACCTTCAGCTGTCATAAAATCAAACATGAACATGAAGGATTACAATATGCAATCTGTCATCCAGTGAAAGGTAAAAAATATCAACAAACATGATGGGAAAGTATTGCATCTCAACAGTGAAAGCCTCATCTCATCAGCAGGGGTACATGTCTACAGATTTGCGGTTGTGACGTCATGGTTTTGGATTTTGTTTTGGTTATGTCCTGTTTTCTTTTTGTAAGAGTCTTTTCTCACGTGTTACTTAACTTAACTTTTTCTTGCCTGTATGAATGTCTGCCTTGCCCTAATTAGTTTCACGCATGTCTTGTTATCCTTCCCTCACTTGTGTATTTAGGGTGTGTACTCCCCTTGTCACTTGAATGAATTTGTTTAGGTTGCATTTGTTTCATATATTATAGAGACTGGTCCTGTACCTTTTGCTGTTTGGGCCAAGCAGGAAGCTTCCGGTCTGCAATATGAAGCCAATGTGTAAGTCCCTGAAACCTGCATTCTATTGAAAATCCAGCAGGGGGCGACTCTTCTGGTTGCAAAAAGAAGTCCGGCTCCCTTAGAATTAATGGGAAAATGTTTCTACTTCTCAGCTGAATAATTCCCCCAGTACACTTTTATGGTCTCAGTCGCTAGTTTCAAGTCTTCTTCAATACAAAATGATATTCATTTAGTAAATTATGGTCCCATTTATTTTAAAATAGACCACAAAGCAGAGTATTTTTAGGGCGGGATTATCTAATTAACAAGTCATTACCATGGCGACCTGTCAATCAAGCTAGAGCCGACTTGTACCCTCGGCGCTGTGTAAATTTAACCAGCGCCGTTGAAAAAGCTTATTAGGAGCCGGCTGTTCACTTTCTCTGGTGAGAACATTTAGTTTTCAGACTGTTGTTCTCTAGACAAACTTATCAGCCGGTTAAAATGACAGTTAACCTGAGTTACAGATGCACCTAGCTAAGCTAGCTAGCTAGCTCCGCACACGGCCGTTAGCTCCGTTGTATCGTCACTTCCGGGCACTTCCTGGTTGCAAAAACTCGACATGGCGGTGCCTTATCGGCCAAACTCGAGGCTTCAAAATGGCAGTTCACAAACCAACAGGTGACGTCACCATGACTACATTTATTTCTTATATACAGTCTACGGCTTGGGCGCAGGTAATGTGGGTGAGGTTTTAGTTAATGTTGAGTTTCAGTCTGTTGACTAATATTTGTGCACTTTTTATGCCATTATTTACCAATATTATTGGATTTTTGTTTAGTTGCATTATGGAGTTAATTTGGAAAAATGTGTGGAACGCCTCTCATTGCTTCAGTCAGCTATCTGTGCACCTGGCTGTCGTCAAACTACAAAAACCCTGGGCTTACATCCAGTCCCCGCCAGACTGTTGAGTCATACATGTTATGTCGTGTGTCACATACCAGCCTACTAACTTGTTTGCAACTAGAAACTCTGCTTGTTTTGTCCTTCACTAACCCTCGTTATTTTCCGTCTTCAGATTAACCATCAACTGGATTTCCACCTCTGCCAGCCAAGCCTGGCAGCGAGCTCACTCAGCCACAAATCCTTCCAAACCTCAGCTCCACTCATCAGCCAGCCAAACCTGCAAGTTCTCGCCAACAAGACAAACTCTGGAGATGAACCCCAGCTGAGCCTGCTCTGCCTTGATGTCTGCATCTTGCATCTGCTGTTGCTTTGTCTTTTTGTCCTCAGTTACATTCAAGCCCTTGTAGTTCTCCACCATTCTCCATTAAAGGTGGAGGCAAGTTCATCTCTTTGTTTTCGCAGTATACCAGAGTTTTTAAATCTGGTGTCAATGGGGATATTTCTGTCCTGGTGAATTGATATGTGTTTTATGCCAACCAGCAATAATTCAGAGTTGAAGGGGGAAGCAACCGTAAAAAACAGCAGTAACTCAGTATGGCAGAGTCTACACATCATGAGCATGTGTTGCCAGTGTTGTGTAATTACTCTTACTGTCATTTAAGGCAATAACTTAAGTCAGTCCAGCAAACCAAGCTTTTTGTTTATTTTAAAACTATTTAGTGAGCTATTTCTATTTATGTATACCACCTCACTGGGGTTGATCATTCTCTCGCACGGCTTCTCTTACCACTGCTACGCAGGACGCAACTCTACCTATCCTTCCCGCCAGATGACCCTAACGTCTCGGACTGTCTCTCGGACATATCTGCATGGATGAAGGCTCGCCACCTTCTACTAAACCTCTTTAAGACTCTTGGTCATGATAGCCAAACAATCTATCCACCATAACATCAAACTACAAATCGACTCCTCAACCATCAATCCAACCAGGGTGGTGAGAAACTTGGGTGTCATGATTGATGACTAACTGTCCTTTTCAGACCATGTTGCTGCTGTCTCTCGGTCATGCCGCCTTGCTCTATATAACATCAGATAATCAGGCCCTACTTTACTCAGTGTTTAGCTTCTGGTACAGGCCATGGTTCTCGCCTCGACTATTGCAATGCTCTCCTAGCAGGTCCTCCAGCTTGTGCGGTGAAACCCTTACAAATGGTTCAGAACACAGCAGCGCATCTGGTTTTTGGTCAGCCCAAAAGGACTCATGTAAATCCATTAGTGAGTGACCCCCACTGTCTCTCCGTTGCCTCCCAAATCAAATGCAAATCACTAATGGGTATACAGAGTCACTACTGCGTCTACATCCATCTACTTCAACTCCATAATCCAAGCCTACGTTCCTTCTCGGCTACTGCGCTCGTCCAACGAACTGGCTCTGCCATCCCTTCACACAAAGCAATCTCAGTCCCGGCTGTTCTCATCTGTGGCACCACGATGGTGGAACGAGCTACCACACGCCATCAGAGCAGCGGCGTCCCTTTCTAACATTTAAGAAGCTCTTAAAAAACTCATCTATTCCGAGAACACTTCCTCTTATAACACCTCTAACTCCTAAAATCTAACATGCACTTCCTGTGCTCACTGAGTGATTTTCCCTCAGGTTTAACACATCTTGTTCTGCTGTTAAGAAGTTATGGCTTTAGGAAGTTGTTCTTCAAAATTAAATCTTAATTTTTTTTACAGTCACAGCGTTAACTAAAGATCAACTGTCTGACTATAATAATGCAAAAATGTAATTAAAGATATTCTGAAGTGCTGAACCAAATTAGGAAATTCACCCATCTGCTCAGTCTAAAATTCAATTTTTTCTTGCCCTGGATACAACACTGACTAAAGACAAATATGACTTTCATTACTGACTCAAACGGGTAAATGAGGGTTACAAGCCTTTCTGTGATAGAGAATGCCTTCTGGAGCACAGCTGAACACTAATCTGTGTGGCAGATGCACCAGAGAAGCACACAAGTCATAAAAACAAGGCATCTGCCAGAGGCCTTGTACTGAATCACTGCACTAAACGAGAAATGTATTAATAAATGAGAATTTGCTTGCTAGTGCAATCTGTGCAGATGAACTCAAATGAGATAAATTAGTAACATCCAGTACTTCCTTCAATGTGCCCTTGCAGTATTATTACTTTGGGATTTAACTGATGATGTCTTCATCCTGAGTTCTTGTAATGAAAGAACAATGTGTGTATGTGTGGAGTATCTCACTCAAGGACATTGACAGACGACACTTTCCTCATCAGAAAACTGTCATTTGTTCATATGGCTTATTTTTACCTTTTTTTTTTTAGTCCTAGTCCTCTTAACAAAACTACAAATGAATCATGTCAGTTGCAAAACGACCTGTATCACTGCTCCAAATATAACTCACATGGTGTCTCAACATTTAATTAGCGACTGTACAGCTGTTATAATAATGTGTCTGTTGCCATAATACACTTCAGCCAATCATGAGTGCAATCATATCAGCACTCAGCTAATCATATAAATGCTGATGATGGTTTTGACTCTTTCCATTATTTCAGAACAATGCGGCTAATTCACAAGATTAATAAGTCTGATTTGCTAGCTAAGGATCACATGGATACTTTTTGCTAGCTTACATCATATTAGCCAGGTGTAGGCTAGTTAAACCATATTATAAGAACCAGGTGCAGAACTTTCTGTTTTTGGAGAGAAGTTGTTGCTTGACGACAGCGAGAGGTTGCTGATGATGTGACACAAGCCTGAATTCTTTGGTTCTTTGAAGCTGGAAAGCTAAAAGTGTTGATCATGACACTCTACTTACAGTATCTCCCAAGAGTGAGTACCCCCCTCCCATTTTTGTAAATATTTGATGATATCTTTTATGTGACAAGTGAAGATATGAAACTTGTACAGTGTAAATTTGCTGTCCCCACACTGCCATTACTGTCTAAACCGCTGACAACTGAAGTGAGTACACCCCTAGGGTGAAAAAACTGTCAAAAGTGTAATTTCGTTGGTGTCACATGAAAAGATATAATCAAATATTTGCAAAAATGTGCAATATTTGAAAATAAAACTAATAATAAAGGCTAAGTGTGTAAGTTTTAGTGGCATCTAGTGGTGAGGGTTGCGAATTGCAACCAATGCCTCACAAGTGGTGGAGTCTTTCTTCTGACTTCACTGTGTGTTCATGTGCTCTTAATGTGGAATCAAAATGGACGCTACTACAAAGATGTTTTGGATTAACATTATCAGAGCATATAAACAACACGCAGACATCTGGTTCACTCTACACAGACAGCAAACTAACTGTTGGAACCATGTTACAGATTACATGTTAGCAAAGTGTGTGCATGCAACATGTGTGAAGTTCTGAATACTTCTTTATGTCCCATGTACACTTTAATTATCTTTTTACAGTAAACATTTAAGGAGGAAAAAAAGATTCTAATTATTCCGACACCACATGAATGCACCATCAGTCAACGCTCAGCCCTTCCTTTCCAAGTATGCAGGAGAAGCTACGGTGGCCGACACGCTCTGTTGGCTCTTGTGTGGTCCTCCATTTGTCCAAATTTCACTTCTCTTCTGAGGAAGAGGATTAGGGCCACATGTGAAAAAAAAATTTAATTCTGAGATTAAAGTCAGAATTCTGAGAAAAAAGTCAGAATTCTGAGTTTAAAGTCAGAATTCTGAGATTAAAGTCAGAATTCTGAGNTTAAAGTCAGAATTCTGAGAAAAAAGTCAGAATTCTGAGTTTAAAGTCAGAATTCTGAGATTAAAGTCAGAATTCTGAGAAAAAAGTCAGAAATCTGAGATTAAAGTCAGAATTCTGAGATTAAAGTCAGAA
>JAPMOB010252187.1:0-10484 GCA_029875015.1 Lepomis gibbosus
TTTATGAAAAGCGCTGTGAGATAACTGTTGTTGTGATTTGGCGCTATATAAATAAAATTGAATTGAATTGAATTGGATTAATGGATAATAAATTCCGGATTTGGTTAAATAAAGGAATACTTACTTTACACAACCTGCTGGAAGGCTGTACCATGATATCTTTTACTCAGTTGGAAAGGAAATATGATATGCAAAAACAGGATTTCTTTTGATACTTGCAAGGAATACGACAATCCTTCAGTGTCAAAATGTCTCACACCTACAGAGACAGCTCTTTTTGCAAAAATCTGACAGTTCTATTAACTTATTCTATAATATCCTTTTAATTGGTATAACATCACAGACACATCCTCTCTGAAGGGCTTGTGGGAAAGATGCACATGATAACAGATGATTGTTGGAGTGATGCTTGGAAAAGCGCAAAAACTCTGTCTGTAACCGAGTGAATGCCATGCAGCTGAAACTCCTACACAGGGCTCATATATCTCCCTCCCAACCTCATAAATACAACCCTAATGTGCCCCAAGTGTAAAATAGAAACCGAGAGTCTTGCACATTGTTTGTAGCATTTTAGAAAAGCACAGCAGTTCTGGCAGGTCATAGGGCAGGAATTTAAGAAGATTCTGTCTATTACTAGAAATAATAACACTACCTGCTGCTTCACATATCTGATATGTCACTGACAAATTTAAAAGAACTTTCCCAGATACTTGCTTTCTGTGCCAGAAAGAGTATTCTTTTAAACTGGATCACAGTTAAAGTTCCTTCAAAAGCTCAGTGGCAAAGGGTTATACTTCAGTATGTTGCATTGGACAATTTGACATGTAAACTTCACAGCAACAATGATGCCTTTTGTAAAACATGGGACCCCTTTTTGTCATATGTTGGTTTGAATATTTCCAGCAGAGGGTTTGTATCATAGCTCTGAATGCTCTGCATTTTATTGATCCACTTTTGCTTCTGTATACCTTTCCTTAATAATGCAAATATATCATACGGAACAGTATACCCAGTAACAGTATAATTAATTCTCCACCTTATTCTACTGTTTACTCCCGTATCTGTTTTGTTGACTTTATTTGTCAGCAGTTTTATAAAGACAGTTCCTGTATCAAATTTTTTCACCAGCAACTTTAAAATGTAAAAAGATCAGGATATGCCACTGAGAATCAAGCATGTTTGATTAGAGGGGATTCACCTGAAGGCAAACTAGGAGTCAGTGGACAGCCGGAGATCAGGGGTGACAAATCTGACATCACAGACTTTAAACAGAGATGTGTTCATCATCTCACCCACATATACAATCAGCTGTTATCATGTGGCCATACATAAAATAATCAGAACTGGGCCAGTTCCATACAATCATGAAGACTGTGAGAGGTGACAAAGCTCTGAAAGAGCTAGTAAGTGGATCCTAAATAGGTATTATTTTAGTGAGGAGTAGACACTGCATTCCTGTAATGTAGAACTGTATAGAATGTGGGTGTCTTGTGTATGGACCTGCATCAAAACATGGACTTAGTGTACTGGATGCAGTCCAGGCCAGGACTCTTACAAGCGGCCAAAGGCTTTGTAGCAGGCTGCAGGCAAATCAGATTTGTTTCTCAAATCAGATCTTTAAGACTGCCCGTGCTGTTATTTGCAAGTGATCAGATAGGATTTGCTTCACCAACCTATCTCCATGGGTGGCTTTTTTAATGACGTAGGCATCAGTACCTACATATGCTTCCAACTCGGAAGCATTAGAAATAGAGATCTGTCATTTCACCCTCCAAACAATCACGCTGTCAAGTCGCACTGCAGGAAAATCGGATTTGGGCTGGCAGTCTGAACAAGGCCTAAACTGTTCAGGCTCATTTTAATGTGACTACATCAGTACAGCAGTCTCCACAGACATGCTGTGTGCATTACTGGGATCTTAATCTTATTTTTAGGCTTCAACTACACTTAGCATATTTCATGCAGAACATTCATGCATGCCTATAATACACCCACACAAAGGAACCTCTGAAAGCCATGGTACCTGAGAGAAAAAAACTATACACATAAACAGAATGACTTACCAGAAAGAGTACAACACTGACTCCTATATAGGCAAAGACAATGCACATCCAGATTTCATAGGCCAGTGGGTCCAGAAAAGAGAAGACTCCTGGTTTGGATTTCTGTGGCTTTTTGATCATGATTGAGATTCCCAAAGACATGAAGGGCTTTGAGAAATCTATCACCTCTTCACGAACAAGAGTGATCGTCAGGGGAGCGACTGCTATATCTGCTTTCTGTTGGAGAGACAGAGAGAATGAAATACTGTTTCAGAGAGCAGAAAGAAAACATGCAAGACACTTTTGTGGCATGAGGTTCCTCCCACTGTCAGGGAGGCTGTCCTTGTTAAGCTCTGCAGGTAACTGGCAGACAGTGGAGGGTAACCAACTTATCTGATTCACCTGGGTTTCCAGGCCATAAAAGCTGGCCTCTGCACTCCCTCACTCTAGTCTTTCACCTTCTAGAGCTTCAAGCCACCTCACATGACTTTCTATTGCACAACCAACATCTCCACAACATAGATGCCACTAACAGCTTTCATTGCTGACCTACACACTAGTGCTGAACGATTTTGGAAAATGATCTAATTGCGATTTTTTTTTTAACCAGTATTGCGACTGCAATTTAATATGCAACTATTTTTTAACTGACATACTGTTCCTCTTTGACATCAGGGTCTGAAATGTTTTTGTCTACCAAATTCAGCTCAGGAATAACATTCAGCATCATTTAGGCATCATTTAAAGTTAATAATGTTGTCAATGTTCAATATATTTACACCCCACCTTATTTATCAACCAATTTTAATTGAAGATGCACAATCAATCCAGTATTATTACTGTATATGTCAGCCATGATAAGAAGGAAGGAGTTTAGAAAGGGACAGAGTAAAATGGGCTGTTTTATGAGCAATGATGGAGAAGATGTAGCAAATTCTAATCTAATTTCAGAGAAAGGTAAGTTGAGTGACTGGCGACCTGTCCAGGGTGTACCCCGCCTTTCGCCCTATGCCAGCTGGGATAGGCTCCAGCCCCCCCGCGACCCTGTACGCAGGATATAAGCGGTTGACGATGGATGGCTGGATGGATGGATGGTAAGTTGAGTGTCAAGTCATGGCATTAAATAATATCATATATCATCAGGTAAGCCCACCTACGGTCCACAAGAAAAACAAAGTTCACCACAGTGTGTTATAACGCTACAGGAAGTGCTCAATACAAAATCCACAATTCAGTTAGTGAGTCAATTAGTCCTTATCTCAGTTCAAATCTCCACAAGAGTCCATCTCTCAACAAAAACCAAGTGATGCCTCTCGTGTTGAATAGACAAGCCTAGTGATTCTATGACAACGCTGTCCCCGCACCACCCGTGGCCAGGCGATGCTGCTGGTAATCAGCGCACTGGCTGTAACTCAGGACAGACTGGCCCTTTTTCAGACTGGTGAGTTTAGTTTCAAACACTGTGTCACAGATATTCACTAAGCTGACTGGTGGCTGCGTCTGTGTGGCGCATGTGCCGATCGCCACAATGTGCTAACTACATGTGTCTTTCTGTTATCCATTTTCCCTGTCCACCAAAGTGGACGATTTCACCTGCCAACTGGCCGCGTACCATACCGTGACAACATTGTCAATTTCAAAAAGTAGATTTCTGTTCTGGTTTATGTTGTTATATCCATAGACATTTACAGAATACTATAAGAGTCTTTAATTTAAAGAACGCATAGAGTCCAGTGACCATCTGTGCTCTTTTTGGATGTCACTATTTTTTACCAAGGAAGTTGCAGTACATGCCGAACCATTGGTTTCATGACGAAATGAAATTTTATCATCCCATTGATTGGACTAAAATTTTCCATCTATGTCAGTAGGGTGAATCTCTTGTAGCAATATGTGTTTAGCTTCTGTAAAAAGTCTTTTACAGAAGAGAAAAATTGGCTTTCATTTAATACTGTCTCAACAGTGAACAGAATTTGAATTTGCTCATAGACTAATGGAAGACTGTTTCTTAAAAATAAATACTGACATAGTTTAGACCAGAAGAATTAGACTTAACTTTTCTTGTTTAAAATTGTATGTTACATTGGTAACTATCAGTAACATCAGTTACATTACAAACAGCCAAAAAAATTTAATTTGTGGTTTTCTGCTAATATTATGGAGAGAGCTATGAGAAGGGAAAGAGTCAGATGAGGACTTCATCAGTTGGTTTCGTTTTCTTTTCCAAATCAAGCATTTCTTTTTGTTACTACTCTCTCTACTAAATTTTCCAAGTAAAATGTTCTCATAACTATTATACTCCTCTAACAAACACATATATTCTGCTGGGGTGAACTGTACTAAATAGCTAAATGCGCCAACTCGATCTGCCGTTTTTTTGTTTTGAAAAGTGTCTTATTTTACCCAGAATTCAATGCAGCTCAGTCCTACTTCAGGTAGTCAGGGTCTTGAGTGCTTTGTGCAATGATCTGATTTAGATGTCTATCTGAAATCTAGTCAAAGTCTATCTTTGTCCCATTAATAAACAGTCAACCTGAATGTCCTTCTCTGATGATCTGCTTATGATTGACGTAGTGATAAGATATGAACAAAACGTCCAGCATCATATTAATCAGTATATAATTAACAATAGAGCTTGTGCAGAAAACAGGAACCGCACCTTTCACCCAGTAAACCCTGCAGCATACAGAGCATACACTTACACTCATATATCACCTCACACACACACACACACACACACACACACACACAGGATATACTTCTCCTACCCCCATACTCACACACACCATGCCCTTTACACTGTCCAGACTCCATGCACTCCTACATAAGGTCATAGGTCAGACATCTTTACCAGGCATGCCTAAATAAGGCCAAAGGAAGATCTGCAGCTGGGTGCGGTTTCCATTATATAGTTATTGCTTAGCAGGAAGACCTCAGACTCTTGTGGGGAACCTCAGACTTGTGAGGAGGATAGCAGAGTCTCCAGATATATCTGTTTTCTGAGCTCAATAAAGGATTGTGGGAATCTGATACCTCGTCTCCTTCTGATCCTTTCTCATCAACGGACTCGGGGAAGTCGGCGTACTTCAACAGGAACCACAATTCTTTTCCCATTTATGTAGCCAGTTGGGCCCCTGGAATATGCTCGCTGACCTTCCTCTATGGCTTTTTTGATGTGTGGCCACACTGCTGCTCTGGCCTCCCTGTCAGCTGATGTGCTCGGCGAAACTTACATTCAGCTCCTTACATACTGCAGATCTCTTGGTCAGACGCCAGAGCTCATCTTGGTAGTGCCTCATGGTTTACCGCATTATTACTTGCCAATGTTTAACTTCCTCTCTTTTACCCAGGTGGTGCACCTAGTCGACGATACTGTCCATCTCATCAGCCAAATGTGGAGCGCTTTTGAGTAGAATCTGTAACAATCCCTCTCTCCTGTTCTCCTTTTCTTGCTCATGGATCCCGCACAGTTTCATATTCCAACGGCGTTTGTAAAGCTCTAGTTCCAGGATTCTCTCTTTTAAAGGGGCATTATGTAGTTTCCAGCAGCCACTAGCGGTGCGGTTCTCAGATTGCAACCAGGTGTGTGCTTGTACGCGTGCTCGCTTAAACTCATGAGTGAGCATAATCCGAAACATAACCGCTTTCATACAGAAATCTGCAATAAACGCAATAACAACAGCATGCAGGCTGTGGCTTTTCACTCAGACATGTTAAGGCTTGGTTACTTCATGGTTCCCGTTTAAGAGACAGATCAACACCGGCGCTGTACCTTTCATTCAGCGCAGAGAGCCACATATCGGCACAATCCTCCAGTAAAAAGTGACAGTGGCTATAGACAGACAGAGCTGGGAACTCAGGTAAACTCCCACTGCAACGGTACAGAAATAGTTTTATCAGCTGCAGGTTGAACTAATCCACGCTCGTCTGCTCGCCTGCTGCTTTCAGTAACTATCTTTACTAACTGTGAATGTCAGCACAGCTACATGTACTGGATGATAATAAAACGGGTAGTGAGCTGGACTGAATATTAGAAGATATTTATAATAATATTATAAGATTGTGTCAAACAGATAGACTGTAAGTAACTTTACTGTAACTAGTGTTAGTGGATGGCTCTTCCTCTGTGTTGTTGTGACCGTTTTGTTACAGTGTAGTATATTATGTGGCTCACGTTAGTTACAGAAACTGAGAGAAGGAGAAGCTGTGTACCTGAGTACTGGAAAAACGACTATAAACCTAAAGTGAACGTTACAAAGCAAACAGCGGCAGGTCCGAGCTACTGTAGCGTTAGCTGGCTTCTACTGGCTGCATCACTATCAGCTAAAATTAGTAAACAAATTGCAACACATTTGCTTTATCATTACATCCTTTTTTGCCGGCTAAATCAACAGTGGTACACAGAATGATAACTTGGGTCATGTTAGTTGTTGAAGTAATATGGAAAGCGATATAACTTTGCGCTGGATAACATAAGCAACTGCTTTGCGTTAGCCGGCGAGCTAACGTGACTTTCTCCAGCTTTACTAATGCTCCTTTGTTCTTACTCGACATTATCTGAACCTGTTTTGTCTGATGGGCTTCAGAACATAAAACTTTATTGTGGTTTTGTAACCTTACGTGGAGCCTGTGTCTTGTTGTGAGCCGGTTGTTTTATGGTGTTAGTGGACTGCATGTCGTTAGCTGCCATGTGGTCGCTGTAGTACCAGGGAGGCTCAGGAGCGCGCACAGAGCTGAATCCGACCCGGAGACCTCACATTAAAAGCAGAATAGTGGCTGATGCAAGCAACAGAGAAAACAGGCGTGTGCCTCATTTACAAGTGACTTTTGAGCCCATTAACAATAAGGCAATGGAAATTTGATTAATTCAGTTGAAAAACTTACATATAGTCCCTAAAGTGACATTTTCTGTCCTGATTCTTGTCATCTCCTTTTCCAAAGTTTGACTGAGGTGGTGAGGAGGGCTCATCTGCATGGAAGAGGTTTCCATGTTTCTCCATTTAAGACAATGTGGAACCCACTAAGCGAAGTGCCCGCGAGAACCGAGTATTCACGTAGTTGTGTTGGTGTAAAGTTTTTTTTGTTTTAAAAGGACTAGTGTAAATGTTTGGGGAGAAAAAATGGAGCTCTAGATTACCATGTGCTCAGTTAACCATTTTGTAAGAGGTCCCCAAACCCATAGGAAGTGCTCCGTGGTTTGAAGTAAATTTTACTAGCGGTTAAATTTTTTGGATTTATTATTACTTTATGGATGAAAGATACTTGTTACTTTTGTTACAGATGAATGACCACTCTGAAACTCTTGCTCCAGTCCATGTTGCCTAGCTGGTCGGCAACATGACAGCTGAATCGAAAATATTTACCGGCATCTCGCTGACCCGCCCTTCTTTGCTTCTGATTGACTAGTAGTCCTAAACTATTAACTGTGCATGTGCAACTCCCAGCAAAGATCATTTAGAGACAAGATGTACGACTCCATAGCTAAAAAGAAGCTTTCAATACAGGGTGAAAAGAGGAACTGCAGCAATGTGCAGTATGAAAAAAATATGGTGTATGGTGTTTTATGTTGAACAAAATAGTTCATGGTTTTGAACAGAATAGTTCAAAATCCTATTTAGGATAGGATTTTGAACCTGAAAATGAGCATAATACCACCTCTTTAAGGGTGAAAAGCAATGGAATCTCTCTTGGACATGGTATTAGCCAACGGAGAAAGTCAGGTTAACTAAAAGCTACATCCCTCACTGCTTTGGAACAGTAGCAAAACTGTATTTTCATTAATCATGATATTACTGTGTGTACATTTAAAAATCTTACCCCATACACCAGCTCTCCCACCATACCATTCCAGATCTTGGTTTCTGCATCTCTTGCTCCATATTTGCCATCTCCCACAATCCTCAGCTGGTAGCGTATACCACAGTGCTTTGCAATCTCCGCGGCCAAGTCAACACAATAACCTAACATCAATCAAAAAAAAAACAAGAGACAGATCAGCAGTGCCAGACAAACGTCCTACAATACAGAATGTGGAACTGAAGTTTGAAATTAGGGCTGGATGAATGAATAAAAATTAATGAAAACCGAAATTCAGAACCTCTAACGACTTAATTTTACCATGTCGTTTTTTAAATTTTTTTAAATCCTGTTAATATTTCCCAACTGTACGTCCTCATGTTGAGTTGCGTGTTTAGTCAAGTGACTCCGCCCCGTTCAGTCCTGCTCAGCTTCCAGACCGGAGTTTGAAGCACAGGGAGATGTTAGCTAGCACTAACCACCTTCACTTCTCAGCAGTTTGGGAAACAACAGATACACTTTTATTAACTGACATTGACCATCACACCCACACACTCTACACACACACACACACACACACACACATTGCACCGCCCTTAAAAAAAACCCTAACTTCACTGCACTTAGAAAAGCACCTGTCACGTCGATGTCCTTTGAAGAATGAGAAGAGGAAGCAAGACAAGTTGGGTGTTGCCGTGCTCACACTAAAGTTGAAACTCATTACTTGCACATTGATATTCATAATCATGTGAAATATTCGTAGCGGCGTTTATAATTTAAAAGCGGCAGTGCGCCGAATAAAAGGGGAATACGCCTCTATTATGTGCACGTCACTATGTTCACATTTCACATTTAGATTTTTGACATAAAAAAAAATAGCCCACCTTTCACAGGTTCAGCATATTGACAGAGCTTGGCAGTGAACATTAAACAAAAACAAAATAATCAAATGTTAAATTAATCTTATCATATCATCCAGCCCTATGTGGAATACTTTAAAAATTGCATTGTATGGTGGTGATATACATTTTTAAAGTGTATTATCAACATATTCTAGTTTATTGTGTGCAAGAATTGATGAAAATGCACATTATTTTTGAAGCTGTTTGATGGTACTACAATAAATGGTGGCATTATCATTGTTGTTATTTATGACCCTGTATATAGAGTTAACCATAAATAACAACAGTGCTACTCAAAGCACATTTTCATAGCATAAATAAACACATAAGTAAATTAAATAAAAAAGAATATATTGACCATCATTAAAAAAACATACTGTACATAAACATACCTTCATAACGGTCATTGTCTTGAAACAGCTCTGCATTCTTTTTCAGCATTACGTAGGGGGCTTCCTGCATGCACGCACATTTACACATACGCACATACACACACAAAAACCTGTTAGGGTGATTCTTCTGCCATATATTTTCTATTAGTAGCTGCTAATGTCTGAGCTCTGTTTATACTGAAATCCTCCCACCAGCTTGTGTATCTTAGCTCATTTCCACTGTCACGGTTACATTAGCAGATGTTTGCATATTCATGGTGACAACATCACTACATTTGTTTGTTAATTACCAGTATAGTTGTAACGATGACGGTCTTGTTTTCCATTCCCATGGTGTCATTAGGGTAAAGATCTGACTTTGTCACCACCATCTTATCCACCTCATTCCAATAGCCAATCTAAGAACACACATACACACAAACAGGGTTAGGTTAAATATCTCCACCTAGCCACATAGCTACATGCTGTGGTCATGATGGTAACTTCTTCACTTACCTTTACAGGTCCATTGTTCTTTAGTTCCATGATTGTCACTGAGTAGTTGATTCTCTTCCCGTATTGGTCAAACTGAATGTTCCCTGTTAAACCATCTACACGCACCTACACACACATACATTTTTACTTGAAATGTGTAGCGTTATCGTTATCAGTCTGTCTGTCATTTTAGTGAGGAATGTCTAATCCATGGTTACCTGTTTGAGGGCACGTTCAATCTCCACCCCCTGAGCCCAGGGCACTGCTGGATTGGCCAGACAGTCCCCACTGTTGCCACGACGACTCATGTCTATTCTCTGCTTGTGAAGGAAGCGAAACGCCTCAGTCATTACATGGACAGCATCATAGGTGAGGGCTGAGGTATACTGAAAGACACAGAAACATTATAAAAAATTACTACAAGCAGCAC
The DNA here is from genome assembly GCA_029875015.1 of Lepomis gibbosus. Lineage (NCBI taxonomy): Eukaryota > Metazoa > Chordata > Actinopteri > Centrarchiformes > Centrarchidae > Lepomis > Lepomis gibbosus. Next base: position 10,037 of record JAPMOB010252187.1, read on the forward strand.
ATATATCAGGGCTGGGCTGAGACAGACATGTTGACATATCACCCCACACACCTGCTGGGTGGTTCTTATAGGATAGGAACTTTTGTTCAGTTCAGTGAAACTATTATTCACTGTGTGCCAGTCTCTCGCTCATTATTACAAAAACATGTTAAATGGCCAAAAGTCAAACCCAAAAGATTAAGAAATACTTTATTGGTCCCTTGGGGGAAATTGACTTATGTTACAGTTGCCCCCATTCTACAATGGAAATATATAAACATATTAAAGAACCCTATTTTAATTTTGCAAGCTCACAGAGGGATTCAGTCTGGGTGGACTAATATTCCCCTGACGATCACTGACTTCGCATTGGAACACATTTATGGTAAAAACTAGGGATGAGCGAGTACAGCATTATCTGTATCTGTTAACCATATGAATTATCTGTATCCGTATCCGTACTCGGATT
>JAPMOB010252188.1:0-13156 GCA_029875015.1 Lepomis gibbosus
TCCTAACCCTTATAACCATGGTTACCGAGCAGTTAGGATAGGATCTGCCGGTTAGGAGGTTTCTGTAATACGGCCCCAGATTCATATCTACCCTGCTGCTCTAACAGCGAAGTGACGGCAGTTCAACCCGGAACTGAAAAAACTTTGGGGCTTGGACTTTAAATACTCTCTGATCTTCCCTTGCACGCTGAAAGTAATCCATGATGGCAAGGTAAACCTTTTCCAATGTCCTCAAAATGTTGAAGTATTCCTCACTGATCTCTCTCCACTGACTTTCCTTGATATCTGAAGCCAGCTGTAGCATAACATTATCGATCAATAGGAACTTTTCTTTTCATAAATTGGTTATTTTCCCACCTTCAGCATCGAGCTGCTCTGGGGTGATAGATTTGTTGACCACTACTGAGTGTAACTGTATTCATTGGTAGCGACAACATTTTGTTTTTGGCCTTGTTAACTTGTTAAATATTTTCTGTGACAGGTCCACTGTTTTCCACTGCAAAATAACGTGAAGATACAGAAAGCAACTAATCTCATGAAAAATTAATTCCATATAAACAATGTTAAAATTTAGAAAGACCAACAATATATAAATTTACTAACAACCACAGCAAGTCAGTGGGAATTTAACGTTATGTTGACAGCATTAAGTTCATTAAGTTGCAGCTGTGAGCAGTTAACAGTGGGATGAGGTGGGAATCAAACCCCGGTCTGAAAAGATGCTCTTAAGACCAACTCAGTATGAACTGAGCCATCACAAGCTTTGTTGATAGAAACGTGCATTTGCCTTTAAAAAAGCTTTTAAATTGTCATTTTAGTTTTTTAAGACAGGAAATATCTTTTGTTTGTTATCATTAAAGGTTCAGTGTGTAATATTTCTGAGGCACTATTGACAGAAATGCAATATAAGATCCGTAAACTATTATGTTCTTATTAGAATGCGCCTTTTATATCTACATGGGCACCCCCTTCCATAGACGTGGCCACGTTGCATCGTCATGTTTCTACATTAGCTGAAATCGGACAAACAGCACTACAGAACGCGTTTTGTCACTAAGTAGTTCTTGTTCTACTTCTGTTAGAATTCAGCCAGTGCAGCCACTCATCACTATGTTGAATACGTATGTAGAAGAAGAAGTAGTAATAATATACAGCAGGAGTCCAAATAAGTTTTTCATCAGAGCAGTATTTTTAACCATTAGATGGTGGATGAGAATATAACCCATAATATTAACTTGCATCAGTATGTTGATTCAGAAAATTTAGATGAGTTTATCCATATTGCCCTTCTGAAATTTTCTTTTACGGACCCATATTTATTCAGTTGGAAACAATAACAAAGCAGACCCAGGTTGCGCACCATTTCAGGTAGTAAAAACATCACATAAGAGGGCAGGTCTACACAAAGCACAAGTACAGTCAAATGAAATCAGATCTAATTGGTTTTACTCAGTCCATTTTGTTGCAAATCTTATAAAATTTATCTTTTTCAGCTTTACGGGAAAAGGATATGTTTTCCATAACATCTCGTAAACAATTTCAATCCATTCATCAATGGTGGGTGGGTCTACTTTTAACCATTTCCTCGTAACAGATTTCTTACTGGCTGCCAATAGTATCAGCACGTTTCATCCTTCAAACCCTAGATTGCTCTAATACACAGTTTCACATTTAAGTGGAATGTTTACACTGAATACTTTGTTTATATGTTTGTGGATCTCTTCCCAGTAAGGTCTTATTGTTGTCCCAAAAAATATGGAAGTGGTTGGCTCCATTAGATCCACAAAGTCTTCCAACAGGCATCTCCGCTGCCCTGGTATTGTTTCTGAATGGGTGTGATAAAAAATCTTGCAATGTTTTTCCAGCAAAATTCCAACCATGTGTTTGACCCGGTTGAACCATTGTAACGGGCATATTTTCCCCCAGCTCTCCCGTGTGATCATCACTTTTACTTCCCTTTCCCATTTCTTCTTTATGAATTCTGTATTTTCTTGTTTAGACAATTGTATAGCATTGGATATTTTGAAAAAAATTGTATTGCTTGGTCTGGGTTTGGTTAATGATATAACTACTTCCAGGAACCCTGATTCACTTGTTCCTAAAACCCCTTTAAGATTATTAAATATTTATAATCAGATTAATAACTATTAATCTGTCCCATTCTAAGAACTGCTTAGATGGTACTTTGACTGGCAGACACTGAAAAAGGTATAGCATCCGTGGAAGACTATTCATTCTGACTCTATCCGGGAACTTAAACTTAAAAAGGGAATAACATTCCATCTATGTATTTCAGATTTTATCCTTGAATTAAATGGGCCGTAATTGATGTTGTACAATCTTGAAAAGTCCCTAATAAATCATCAGCAAATAGGGCCAATTTTTGCTCCCCAGATTTTATTGTTACCCTCTTTATATCCGACCTTTGCCTAATCAGTTGACTCACGGGTTCTATAAACAGAGCAAAGAGGAGCGGCGACGCGTAACACCCTTGTCTCGTTCCTCTTTCCAGAATGAATGAACTGGTTAGATCTCCCTTGATTTCCTGGTGTTATCTTGGGTCTGTCCTTGCCTGGTCCTTATGTATTAATAAGTGGTGGGCATAGATTAATTTTTTTAATCTACATTAATCTCACTGTAATCTTGAAATTAATCTTGAAATTAATCTAGATTAAAATAGCTCATTTGAATTCTGCCGAAGGCATTCACAATATGTGTGTGCGAACAGGTTTCAAGCCAGGTGGCGCATTAGACCAGGGGCTCATCTCCTGTTTCCAAAATGCATCACAAACTGCTTGAGAAAGCTCTTCTACTGATAATTGGTGATGAAAATATATATTGTTCAATAAGATGTACTTGTGTGTAGCGTGTGATGTGCTTTGCGCTTAGGTGGTACTTGAGACTAGAAGAACTCCTACAGTAAACTAATTCCGCATTGCACAAGGTGCAAACAACCTTAGTCTTGTCGAATTTTCCATTGGGAAGCTTCTTAAAAGAAGCCTTAAATTTTCCCAGAAGCAAACCTGGCGGCTTCAGAAATGTTCGTACACATTTGATGTGGTAATTTCACAGCAGGCATACACACAGGTTCGAAGACTTGTTCTTGCCCCCTACAGTGCAATTAAGCTAGGTATACATCTGCGCTAAAGTATCAAGGTAAAAGTCATCATAGCTTGCGTAGTATAGACCCAGCTCCCAACCCAACTTTGAGAACAGATTAACGACGACATTTTTTTTTATCGCACGATAACGGCCCACCGCTAGTATTAATAATGGTAGTATCGCTTCTATTCTTTTATATAATATGGAGGTGAAATTATAATCATTATTTAAAAGACTTACAGGATGATAATTCCCACAATCCAAATTGTCCTTCCCCTCTTTAGATCATTGCCTCCCTCCATGAGGGGGGGATATTCTTATTTTCCAAAACCCAATTAAACATTTTTAATAGTGTTGGAATTAGTTTGTACCATTCAGTGGGAAAACCATCTGTCCCTGGAGATTTCCCTCCTCTCATTCTCCTGATTGCTGATTGAATTTCTTCTTTTGTTATTTCAGATATTAATTTTTCATTTTGTTCATCAGTGATCTGTGGGAGGTTAATCTGGGCCAAAAAAGCATCGATCTGGTTGTCATTGCATTTCTGTGGCTGGGAATATAACGTTTTATAGTATTTTAGGCAGCACTGCTGGATTTCCAGACTAGTTTCTATTTTATTTGTTGCAGAGTTTCTTATTTAGTTCTATCCGCTTGTTGTTTTCTTAACCTAAATGATAGAAGTTTCAGTGATTTCCCCCCCTACCTCATAGAATTGTTGTTTTGTGAAAGTTTTTTTTATTTTTTTTTATTTTGTGAGTATCTTCATCTCTTTCTTTTTTTTATTTCTTTAATCTTATGTTTGGTGTCATCTTTGAGAGACTTTGTGTGTTCTTTCTGTAGTCTCTTCAAACCTTCCTATTCTTCTATTGTTTGACTGCCCCAAACTGAGCTTGTATAGGAATGGCATTCAGAAAGCAATGATCACAATATTTAAATCTTGGATACCTCTGAACTTGAAGACTGTTTATCTGGGATGTTGTTTTTGAAAAAGTGGAAGGATATAAAGTTGCTCCCTTTTGGCAGCAAGTAAAAAATTAATCACTAGAAGGTGGCTACGTTCAGTACCACCTACACTGGTATAGATTAGTATTTATGTCTGTGGCGCTAGAAAACACCCGCTAATTATATGTTGTGCAGCAGTAGGTCAAGTGTGGACCATGCTGTGAAAGTAAATTAAATGATTTTTTGTCAGAAGCGGCTTACTTCCTGTTACCAGAGGGTAACACTATGACATTGAGTGAATATTTTCATGTAGATATGTCCAGGGCGGGACTATTATCAGTGGTAGAGCAGGAGAACTTATACTAACTTTGTTTTTTATGGCGAACCGTTGATCTTTGATGCCATGCCACAGACATGCCCATTGACAAAAACTCACAGATAGCACAACATTTCATCGTCAGTGCCTTTGGAATGCAAAGTAGAAAATTTAAGTCCATCCAATCAATTCCCTAGGAGGAGTTTGTTAAAGTACAGACCTTGTAAAAGGCCATAAATGGGCTGAAATTGCTCATTCAAATAAAAATGGTTGACTTCCTGTCTGATGTCAGGTATGGTTCCAAGAGTTTTTTTTTTAATGCATCTTGGGATGACACATGTACCACAAAAGTTTTGTGCATGTTGGTGATTCAGAGCGTGGGAGCTGCATTGTTGAAGGAACACTTCCGAATGCCAGCAGGTGGCCATGGACATGTCCATTGATGAAAACCCACAGATATCACTTTTATATCAACTTTTCATTGTCAAAGCCTTTAGAAGGCACAGCAGAAATTTGAAGTCAATTGGATTAATTCTGTAGGTGGAGTGTGTTGAAGTATGCACCTTGAAAATGGTGGAAAATGGGTTAAAACTGCACATTCAATTCAATATGGCGGACTTCTTGTTGAGTATGGGATATGGGTCTTTGAGGCTTTTTGGTGTGTCTTGTTGATAAATATCCCCACAAAATTTGGTGCACGTACACTGAACATAGCATGGGGGATAATTTTTTGCCCATGTGTGAATATGTAATTTTTTTTGCCACGCCTGACGTGTGTGTGTGTGTGTGTGTGTGTGTGTGTGTGTGTAAGGTTTGGTGAGTTTGCGACATTATTTGGGAGAAAGAAAGAATAGAATAATAATAATCCTCACAGTTTCAATAGGGCAATAAACAATCTGACATTTGGGAAACAGTGTCCATCTTGACTGCGTTTGAGCACCAAGCATCATCCATGTAAAACACAGAGTGCACTTCTTCTCATCTTGCCAAAGTCTTGTGTTGACAGAACATGGACCATCTGCTGAGTGCTTGATCCGAGATGTTGATGGGGCAGGACTCTGTAACGATTTGGGCACAACAGTCTCTGAATACCATTGCTTGGTCAACATGAATCCCATTTTGTCCAGACTCTGCTCTTTAGGAGCAGAGTTAAGTCCAAGCTCGGCCAGCATGGCTCCTCTCCTGGGACTCTCTCCTCTGAGTGATCACCGCACCCGCCATTGCACCTGGTCCGGTTATATAGGCCGGTTGGATCGTGGTCTGCTGCTCTTTCATCCAAAAACCCTGTCTTCATCTTCCAATAAATTCCAATGTATTTATGTTAGAAGTAACGCATGCTTTGGCAATAAAGCTGGAAAAAAACAGATAAAAAAACAAATGTAGCGAAGTTTGAAGAATCTACCAGCAGCTGCTTCTATAAGTGCTGCCAGTTGTAATAGCAAATTAATGATTAATTATTAATAATTTTAATCTAATGATGGTATTGTATTATCATTGTGATGAAGATGCACTATTTTGCCAAAGGTTTTAGGTCGCCTGCCTTTACATGTGATGGTTAATGACATCCCATTCTTAATCCCCAGGGTTTAATACGGAGTTGGCACATATTTTGCAGCTAAAGCTTTTGGGGAGGCTGTCCACAAGGTTTAGGAGTGTGTTCATGGGATTGTTGACCATTCACATTCATCTAAAAGCGCATTTGTGAGGTCAGCCACAGATTTTAGACAAGAAGGCTTGGCTCGCAGTCTCCGCTCTAGTTCATCCCAAAGGTGTTCTATAAAGTATGCTTTGATGTTACTTCCCCTTCTGAAACACTGTTGAATGAGTGGCAAAACATCTGTTACCATGGCTACGTTTAGCAAACTGGGAGTAAAACAAGTGATTATTTGCTCAAATTAAAGGCAGTCGGACTTGACAGTGATCCTAACTGCTTACCAAAGACCCAGTGGTCCAGCTCTTTCCCATTTTTAAATGTGCTGTTTGTGTTTTAGCTCATTCAAGCTAACAATTCTGCTTGTCTTTCTGCTACTCAGTGAGCATCACTGCTCAGGTGAGTCCTGAACCATCCCTTAGTTATGCTGCTATAGGCCTAGACTGCCAGGGGACTTCCCATGATACACTGAGCTCCTCTCTACTCCTCTTTCTCTCCGTCTGTATGCAACGTCATCCCATTAATGCATGTTACTAACTCGACTTCTTCCCTTTCCTGTAGTCTTGTGCTTTCTTGTCCCTCTCCTCTCCTCCTGTTACTTTCTGCAGGTGTTTGTGGCTCTGGTGTTGTGGAGTTGGATATGTGCTTGCGAATCTCCTGCTGCTCCTATGTTCCTGCTCAACACCCTTTGCTACAATTATTGCGTTATTATTTTTATCTTTAACATTATGATTATTATTATTATTAATACTACTGTAAATATCTGTACCATTTTTCATTCAGTCTATAGCAACATAACCTTTACTGTCTCTACATCAATGTATATTGTGTAGGCTGCCTCCCTTCTCTCTCTTACCCCCAACCAGTCGAGGCAGATGGCCGCCCACCCTGAGCCATGGTTCTGCTCGAGGTTTCTGCCTCTTAAAAGGAAGTTTTTCCTTGCCTCTGTCGCCTAGTGCTGCTCTTGGTGAGAACTGTTAGGCTTCTGTAAATAACATCGCAGAGTACGGTCTAGACCTGCTCTTTTATGAAAAGCGCTCTGAGATAACTGTTGTCTTGATTTGGCGCTATATAAATAAAATTGAATTGAATTGCGCCTCAGCATGCGTTGACCCGCTTTGTCATTTTATGTGGCCTATCACTTCGTGGCTGAGTTTCTGATGTTCCCAACATTTCCACTTTCTTATAATACCAGTTGGCCATGGAATATTTAGTTGTGAGGAAATTTTAGGTGGCAACCTATCACGGTACCACACGTGAATTCACTGAGCTCCTGAGAGCGACATTCTTTCACAAATGTTTGAAGAAGCCGTCTGTATGCTTAGGTGCTTAATTATATACACCTGTGGCCATCAAAGTGATTGGAACACCTGAGTTCAGAGAGGGGTGTCCTAAAATCTTTGGCAATATGGTGTATGTTGTGAAAGGACACATTGACCGACAAACTATGCCATTTCAAAAGAAATATAAATTCCATTATAAGTTAGAAATCCTCTGCTGGGGCCACAATTTGAGTGAACACATCTGGTGCGATAACTGTTGATTTTCTCAACTGATGTTGTGTTTCTTAGGTACTGGACATCGCTCAGTAATCTGGTGGTTTCCCTCTTAAACTCGGTCCGTTCCATTGCCTGCTTGCTGCTGCTGCTCTTCCTTTTCATTGTCATCTTCTCGCTGCTGGGTATGCAGGTGTTTGGAGGGAAGTTTAACTTTCCCAACCAACCCAAACCCCGCAGCACCTTTGACAGCTTCCCGCAGGCCCTCATCACAGTGTTCCAGGTATAAAAGGCGCTTTTCTGGCATCCACTGTTCAAAGTAACCTTAATGTGTGTGTTGACTGTGGGCTATTTGGAGCACCTCCAAGGCAGTTTGAATGGGAACCAAACTGTCCTGGTCGAATTATCAGGAGTACAGATGCAGCTTTTCATGGTGGTAGAACCCTCAATCAATCAATCAACTTCTGTATTCTGTGTCCAAGTAAATTCATTAATCTTGCAATTATACAACTGAACTTGTTACAGTTCCTACATTTTAACCCCTCTGTAGTAATGGCTTCTGATGCTAATTTGAAAATTCATCAGCAGTGACATAACTCTTTAGTATTGTTAATTGATGATAGACTTTGCCATAAAAAAGTTAAAATGAACAAAACAAGCTGATAATGATGATGTGTAAATGATATGTGTTAAGATCCTGACAGGTGAGGACTGGAATGCTGTCATGTATGATGGCATCAGGGCTCATGGAGGACCCAGCATGCCTGGGATCCTAGTCAGCATCTACTTCATCATCCTCTTTGTCTGTGGAAATTGTATCCTTTGTGTGTCTGTGTGTGTGTGTGTCCGAACCACAACTGCAGACCAAAAAGGTAATAACCTTTGACTGCCTTGTCATCAGTCATCCTTCTGAATGTCTTCCTGGCCATTGCTGTTGATAATTTGGCAGAGGCTGAGTCTCTGACTTTGGCACAGAAAGAGAAAGCAGAGGAGATAAAACGCAAGAAAGCACTCAGGTAAGTCTCCCTAAATGTTCACAGTGAAACATATACCATTCATCATAATACCAACTTGCATCTCACACACCACTATGAATGGCACATTATTGCATTATGTCTACATTTGTAATGCTCCATCATCCAGTGGTGGGGTGCTTTACACCACTGCAAATTGTCTTCCAAGAACAATTTATTCTGCCTTCTTTAAATAGCCACAGTAAAGATCTTAGACTAAGATCGTATATAGCTATAGACTGAAAATGTGTCATTTAGTGAATTTCAAAAGGAAGAAAAAACTCACAATCTCACAAATCCTACTTTAAACAACAACCTAATTTGGACAATTAGTTCTGGGCTAATCGCTACAGCCATATGGCACATTAATTCAGGTTGAATGAAGTGACTGTGCGTGGATTTATGTTTTATTATGCTGCCTCACCTTCAGTCCACCTTTTGTCAAATACACTACACTGTAAACTGCATCTGCCTGGTACTTGTATAGCGCCTTTCTAGTCATTTCGACACTACATCTGCATTCACCATTCTCACACACATTCACTCACTGAATGAACTAAGCGCTCAAACGGAAACAAACATTCACATACATACACTGGCGGAACAGCCGCCAGGGACAGTTCGGGGTTCAGTGTCTTGCCCAAGGACACTTCGACACGCAGCCTGGGGGAGCTGGGGATTGAACCGCCGACCTTCCAATTAACGGCCAACCTGCTCTTCCTCCTGAGCCACAGCCGCCCAGGTTGTGGCTCAGGAAGTATCAGAAGTGACATCCAGTCATTCATGAATGTTTTCTTATAATTTTCTCTGAAAGAGAAAATCCTCTTCACTTCCAGAACAGGTGACTCTGCTCTCATTTCGAGTTTGAGCTCAGAGGAGTCAGAATGTGAGCTTGAGCAGCTTGATCATTACATGTTGATCAAATTTAGTTGTGCAATTCCTCTTATAGGCTCAAATCATTTATGTTCATGGTTTTATCATCACAGGTGCACAGTTCTTTTTGTTGTAACTTGTCTTTGCAGGCCTTCATGGAGGCTCAACCTGCAGTCTAACCTGGATGCAATGTTTATACAATTAGACATGGGACACTTATATGAGAACCTTGAACCTGTTGTAAATTCATTTCCATTCAGCACACCCATCCATAATTGGTACAATGATGTACAATTATAGTACGCAACATAGTTGTTTGAGTGGGAGCAAAAGCACGATTATTCAAGCTGTAAAATGCTTCAGCTGTCTTTAATGCCACAAAACCATAACCAGTTAAGTCAGCCACTCTTCATTTACAGAGCCAACATGCCCGACAAGGCGTCAGAGGAGAAAGCAAATCTGGCAAAGAAGTTGGCTGAGCAAAGGGCCAAGGGTGTAGAGGGCATCCCAACTACTGCCAAGGTAAGACATCCAAGAGCATTTACCACTATTTAACATAAACAATAAGACATTTTCTCTCTTTCTTACCTTTCAACTGTATCATTTGGAAATTTGCAGCTTAAAATCGACGAGTTTGAGTCTAACGTTAACGAGATCAAAGACCCTTTCCCTCCAGCAGACTTTCCCGGTAATCCCAATGCCTCCATACTGTACAGTTACTTATACTATTCCAAACTCAGAGGTAAGAAAGCCCTCTGCTAATCCTACTCCCTTTCTGTCTGCTAGGTGATGATGAAGAGGAGGACCCTGAGATCCCAGAAAGCCCCAGACCTCGTCCAATGGCAGATCTGCAGTTGAAGGAGGAAGCAGTGCCAATGCCAGAAGCCAGCTCTTTTTTTATCTTTGGACCTCAGAACAAGTATGACGGTGGTGACTGTTGGTTCAACATAGTTATCTTATTGCACTTTTCATACAGAGCAGGTCTACACCAAATGTTTTGTGATATTATTAACAGAGAGACTCAACAATTCCCACCATGAGCAAGCACTTGGCACACAGTCAAGGAAAAAACTTTTAGCAGGTGGAAACCTTGAACAGAACCGTGATTCAGGTTGCAGAAAGCGACAGAAGGAGAAAGGAGGGGCAGTCCAACTAATAACATGCAAGAAACCATTACTTACTTGGTGTATTTGTAATTAGTGTATATTTGTATTGGAAGCACAATAGTGTGCATTTCTAAGAGCCATGCTGTGACAAACTAGAGCCTTGTACATTCCAAGTGTTTGGTGGGTAATTCATTTTGAAATAACTAGCTTTTTTCTGTTGTTGTGTTGCCTTTTGCACAGAGGACAAATTTGTGAATGGAGGTGGCGGTGTTGTAATCTGCCTTTTTAGTAGCAGCATAAAAGTACGGGCCTTGATTGGTCTTTGGTTAGGTTAGTGGTAACACATGCTTGATTTAAAACTTGTTTCCTATTATGTTTTGTTATTTTTTGTGGTCTGGGGGGTATTCGTTAAACCAGGTAATAATGAACATCTTTTAACTTCAGTGAAGTAAAACCAAACCAGAGCTCAGTGCACCCTTAGCAACACAAGAAGAGGACACTGGGCCTGGCTCCAATAACCCAGTGAAGTGAGCGATGCTAGTCAAGCTCACCAGGGTGCAGGTGAGGCCTGCATCCTTTCTTGCTGGCAACCAAAGGCATTTAGCATATTGTGGCACTGGAGTTGCTTTCGATTTATTAAAAAGGGCTCAATGCAGGTTTAGATACTTAGAGCCATTAAGAGTTTAATGTACGTCAGGCCATCAATAGCGTTAGCATTAGAATTAGCTGCAAATACAAGTGTCTCCAAATTCAGAATGGTATTTTACTCAGGGGGCACAACAGGATTGATCCGACACCAGTGTAAAAAGCTGTGAGGAAAATCATTCTTTTATGTGTAAGGCAACATCAGGCTTGATCAAGCATGAAATTTCTCCAAACTGCTAACCCCCTTTGAGCTCTCTCCATAGCTCTCGTTAGGTCTGCTAGCAAAATGGTTGGGTCTACCGGCGCACTGGTGATGCATCAACTAGTAAGCTTACAGTCGAACAGACCTGCCCCCTTTTCACCTATACCCAGTCCAGCTATGTGAATCAGTATCGGTGCATTCCTACGTCACTAAAATTCTAAGGCTTTTTAGAAATAAAGCTGCTCAGAGGTTCTGTGCCCTAAGTCTTATAATGGTGGAAAACCCTGCTGTTCTGGAAATGTTGGTGATAAACAAACATGGAAACACAACTGGCAGTATTGAGGTCCACAAAAATTATGGGTGTATCCAAAAATGATGTTGATGTAGCCTGATACAGAGATCATAAAACTGAATTTCAATCATAAGTTTACTTTAATTAAATTTTAATTATATAGCAACAATTCATAACAGAAATTATCCCATTGCACTTTTTTTGTAGAGCAGGTATAGACTACTCTTTGTAATGTTATTTACAGAGACCCAATAGATTCACGATCCCTGAATCACACAACCAGGCTTAACTGAGACTTGAAGTTAAATAAGGTGCAGTTATTGAGTGTAAAGTTTTTCACAATGCGATGCGTCAGTGTTTCATTGTCCAATTGACAGTCAGGCACAAATTCAAAGCAGCACAATACCCAAGGAATTTCTCACAAACCTCTAAAAATAATACAGAATGATTTTAAAGGACACATCTTGTCAGCCATCAAACCTGCATCCATGTGCTTCCAGTCACCAGGCTCACTGCCACCGAAATAAAATTGGGGCATACAAAAAACAGTTATCCAAAGTTGGATGACAGCTGTGATCCAGCTTAGCCAGTTGAACCTCTATGAACCACAGCAGTGATTTCAGCAACTGACTCTAGCCGGGGCACTGGGATGCCAGCGCACCCAGCTGCCCACCCTCAACCAACCTCAGTAACCGACATCAATTACACCTCAAGCAACCTCAGCAGCTGCCTGCAGTACGGGTTTTCGGCACCGAGATGCTAGCGCCCCCCGCTGCACCCTACCTCAGTAGAGGGCGTCAGTAGGGACTTCGGGCCACAAGATGCCAATAGTCATTGGAGCTTTCAGTTGTTCCGATCTCCATCGTTTCAAGCTCTGTCTTTCCGATCTCAGTCTTTTGTGCTAACATCGAGCTCTCAGTCGTTCCGATCTCAGTCGCTTCGAGCTAACATTTGGCTCTGATTTGTTTCGCACTACCTTCTGGCTCTCAGTCATTTCTCGCTATTGTCCAGCTCTAGGTCGTTTCGTGCTAACATCCGGCTCTCAGTCATTTCGAGCGCAGAGGTCAATTTAAGCTCTGTTGTTTCAAACTAACATTCAGCTCTCAATCCTTTTGTGCCATCAACCAGCGAAAAGTCCGCTCTAACAAACATTCAGCTAGCAGTCATTTTGAGCTCAGTCATACAGAGCCAACAGCCATTTTCTAGCTGAAGCACTCCGAGTCGTCTTTTAGCTAAATTGGTATAATCATTTCAAGCAAACAGTAGTTTCTAGTTGAGTAGTCTTCAAAGTAAGTCATTTCGAAAAAACATCGAGCTAATGCTGCATTCTGACCAAAACGCAAATTTTCTCCTTATGACACTTCCTCGCGTGAGTACATTTGCTGCAAGTGTTCACACACAAGGCGATTTAAACGTGATAACGTGAATAAACACAACTTGCTATTATTACAGCTGTTGTTGCAAGCTAACATGCGGCTCACATTTGTTTCGAGCTCACAGTCGTTTCTATCTAACATT
>JAPMOB010252189.1:0-20809 GCA_029875015.1 Lepomis gibbosus
GTGTGTGTGTGTGTGTGTGTGTGTGTGTGTGTGAATGTATAAAAGACCTCCTGTAGTGACTTCCTGTAGTGGTGTGGCCAGTTTCCTCTTCATGCTGAAGTTTTCCTTCACTGACTGACGTACTAACAGCCAAAAGGTTAAAGTGAACAGAAGCTGGAGAGATAAAAAAAAGAGAGAGATGGAAAAACACACTGAATAACATGGAGAGCAAGAATTCAGTTCACTGGGTTTCTGAAAAGATGAGAAAGGCGTCTCTAACCAGCAAAATGACCCATCCCTTTGCTCAGTAGAACATAGGGCATGTTTATGAAACCTGATGTTTGCTGCTGATGTAAAAGAGCCAGCTAAGTTGATTTAAATGAACTGCAACCTGATGCTGGGCTTTTCAAGACATGTTTTGTTCATGAACAACAGAAAGAAAAGAGCACAGAAGTGGTTTCTGCTGCACAGCTGCACTCTCTCTGTAAGTGTAAATGAGATATGGGAGAAAATATTAACATAGGCCAAAGTCTGCGCAACAAAAGAAGAAAAAGTCACTCCAGATGTGAGATTATAGATTGTGATTTTTTTCCCCCTCTAATTAGGGAGAGAGTTTGGCTCCAGTGCTTGTGTTGTGTGCAGAAATATTGCATGTAATCTGAAGTAGCTGAGCTCATGCCTCAGCTCGTCGTGCTGTGTGGGGAGGTGAGCCCTACTGTATCTGGTCTGCATCACTCAACTTCATGGACAAGCTCCAGTTTCCACAGCCAGGAGTCGGTGATGAAGGGTTGTAATTCAATAATAAATATCATACACAAAGTCATCGTCACTGATTTAACTTCATCATCACCCAGTCACCCAGTATCTACGCTCTCATCTTACCATCGCTCCTAGTCTTAGGCAGGGATACTGGGCTCTGTCCAGTCCCAGTTGTCTGAGGCTCATGGTTCCCACAGTGGTGGGCAGTTCAGGCTGAAGCTCCATGGCCCAGACGTACTGCAGACAGCACAGAGCCAGGCCATAGAGCAGGATGAACGGAGAGCACAGTGTGGCTGCGTGCCGTCTGCAAAAAGAGACAGCTAACTGAAGTCAGGTCTAAACCATGAAACAACTCATCAGTGTGCGCTCAGTCATGATGTAGCTTGTTAAGTGGACATGTTGAACACTGTGTTGAAATGACTTGAAAATGTGTATTTGTTAACACAACACAAGCAAAATCCGTAGGAATTAATTAATACATTCACCACGCGTCGAATTACAGATTTTCAGGTAGTTTATCAGATTTCTGACTTGATCTGTCAGCACTACAGGTGTAAACAGTACCTGGCACGCAGGATCCAGATGAGACAAGCCCACAGCAGCAGCACAAAGGTCAGCCAGCTGTGGTACGTGATGCTCCAAACCTGAACAACATGCAAACAGCTCATGACAATGGGAACAACAACACCGCATTACAAAGGACTTATATTCCTTCAAATAACAGATTTAAAAGAACGTACACTGAAATATTCTGATTAAGAGCTCTTATTTCTCATCCCACAGACTTTCTCCAAGTAACTAATCTAAATGTGTGAACAGCCAACTCAGTCCATAGTTACCATCATGGCTATGAGAGCGCAGACATAGCTCTGCTGCATGACCACCTTTCCCAGCAGGAAAAATGGACTTTCACTTTGTTGGCCACTGGGAGCGCCGCTAACACCTGCCAAAAAGAACAATCCCCTCAGTATGCAGAACATCACATAGAATAAAATACGATGTGTTCATTATCGTAGCTGAGAAGTCATGATGTCTGCTGAAATGATCTCTAAAGGATTATTCCAGTTTATCACAGCTTGGCTCTTGTTTAATAGCGTTGGCCATCATTTCTATATTTTGTAATGCTATCGGTCTGCTCACAAAGTTAATAGCTGAGGTCTGGGAACAGGATCACATCACTACAACGATGTCAGATGGATCAAGAAACAGGAGCAGTCAGACAGGTTGGAAGCAAACCAACAGTTTGTACATCAGTACTTTCAATTTTATCTCCAAATAAAGATTCTTGTAGATAATGTGGATACCGTACTAGATTTGTGTACGGTACGTACTTTAAATTTATTTAAAGTACGTAATAAGTAGATTATTTTAAAATGTATTCTGAGGAAATTATTTTTAAACGGGGAGTTCCTTTCCCTTTACAGCCTGTGATTGCAACAAACAGTTAGATGCTCACTTTCGTTTTCTCCTCTAAAGAAGTCTGACTAACCTGTTGGTTTGATTCTAACCTGTCTGATGGTCTGACTGCTCATGTTTCTTCTTTAGTGATGTCACCATGTTCACAGATCTCAGCAATTAACTCAAGAGAATATAGCATTATCAAAATAAAAGGCAAAAAAGTCTAAACTAATCTTCTATTGCTAATTTTTAAAGATTAAATTAATAGAGACAAGTGCACAGCATCAATCAGTGCTACATTTGCTGATGTTAAATTTGCTGCAGAGTTGCAACGGCAAGCAGCGCTCTGACTGTTTGGTATTGTTTCCTGCCAGTGAAATTAGCTTTGGCTATCTGTGAGGTATTTTGGTGCTCAGTGCAAAGCGCATGGTGCGGTCGTGGGAGAGGAGGAGCCAACAGGTTCATTCAAATGAGGCAGCACAAAGCAAGTGATTGGTGTTTTGGTGAAAATTGGCTTTTAAATGTTGACTAGAAGACTAGAAGACTAGCAAGTCTGTTTCTGGTGCAAGGTCACTTTGCAGTGTCATTACGCACAGCCGTCCTCTTTGCAAATGACACCAGGCTGCTACAGAATTACCTCACACATATCAGACTGCTCGGTTATGACTCAGTATTCTGTTGTTTACTGGTGACATAGGATTACAGCATCATTAATTATGTCTGTCACAGCCTCCTTTCTAAACTTGAGATACGGTAGAATTAAAACTGAATTAGTGTCGGACTGATGCTGTAGTAGAAACGGCTCCATCAGTATTTTTACAATATATTTCTATAATCACTCTACAAAGTAAATAAAAACTTCAGAATCTGCCACTGGCTGTGTGTAAACGTTATGATATGATTACCAGGAGAATCTCTTTCCATCTTTTGAGCTGTTTCTGTCAACCTCGCTGTGATTGGCACGGCTTATTATAATCCACTTCACCCAGCACTTTTGCACATACATGACCCAAAATAGCAGTCCGCGCAAAGACCTACTGCTTTGCACTGACTGCACGATTAAATTAGGAGCATCATCATCTCATTGAACCTTCAAAAAGTGTGTCTATTTAAAGACTTTTTAATATCAATTAATATGCATATTTGATAATTATGATAATAATTATCATAATATCTGATACAGGTGGGGATCTTGAGTGACTGGGTCACTACTGGTAACCATAGTTATTCTGACCTATGTCGTAAATGATCTCCAAATTGTCAAATTCATTTTAATCATCTATATCCTGAACAGACTTTCTGTTGTTATATTTGAAATGACTTACACAAATACTGTTTTAGTTACATAAATAATTATGATACCCAGATCTGGCTGACTCTCTCCAGCCACGGTTCCTCCTCTGCTGTTTTCTGCCCCCACAGACTGGAGCATGAGCTGAAACACAAGAGCGTCCATACACACAAACACTTATGAATACAGACAATAAACTGCACATATATAGTGGATATGTAAATAAACTGCACTTTAGTCGTTGGACGACTCAACGCTTATTAAAGAAGGATCTTATAATGTCATTCCACCTGATGTAACAATATGAAGAACATGATATAATTTGATACTTTCACTGTAGTTTCTAAAACGGTCAACAAAAGCCCCACGTCTCAATCAACAGCCCCGCCCCTCTTCACAGGCAGCAACACTCCATCACGTCATTCAAAGGTTCTACTCAGCGATGAATCGTATCTTTTGCTACAGTGTGCATCCTTCACAGATGTCCAGTTGGCATTTTCACACTTCCTAACCCAAAACAAACAGTCATTTTTCTTTCAACCTGGTTTCTCCCTCAACCTGGCCTTGGTTCTTACCGTCTTAAATTGGTTTATCTAAAGATTTACCACTGTTGTCTTACATATTCTGAAATTTAGCCACACTCAATGACTGGTCTTAACTTAGTATGAAAGCTAGTTTGGTCTGGCTGTCCTTTAGTGACAGGGTGTTATATTATTGACTGCTTGTCATGGAGTCATAAGTCCTGTCCGATCCAGGATGGAAAAATCAGTCCTGTCTGTGAGGAGGTGTATGCAACCAGCTGCCTCCATGCAAGGACTGCTCGGTTTAAACTAGGTTTGTTGCCTTAGTAATTAAAAAAAAAAACAGCTTCAAAATCATTTTAACAGTAACCTGACTTACAAGGTAAATGATGTCTTTGCCGCTCTGGGCTCGATTGCACTATAGCTACTGTGCTATGTAACATGGGAATCCCATGCACAAAACCTTTCATGAATATAATGTAATGGCAAACCATAACACACCAACACCACTCTTCAGCAAGCAAACTTAAAGAGGGAGCAAAAAGTGTATAAAAAGGTACAATGTTTGTTCTTTGGAAGAAGCTACCTCTGTATTCTCTGTACGGATATCATGGCAGAGGCTGCAAAGAGACAGTAGAAGACATCAGGAAGCAAGGAAGAGAAAAAGAGAGTGATGAGCAAGCAAATGGAAAAGAGTAAATATAGGTCTGGCTTTTACTTGTTGACGTGAGCTAAAAGAGCTGAGAGTGTTGCACTTGCTTGATGTTTAGCTAGCAGAGCTGTCGACTCGAGCAATATCCGAGAGATATTCATATTGGCAGCCACCGATGCCTCCTGTCATGGACCACAAGCCCTGGTGCAAGCAATGTCATAGGCCCACACCCAGCAACCCCACAACACATGTGTGCATACTTGTAGAGAGGAATGAGATTTAAGCTAAAATTCTCCTGTGGTTTTCCTGTAGACAGAGAAACAACTCACTGCTTTATGCACAGAACATTAAACCAAGGAGCAAATCTGTATACTGCAGCACAGAAAATGCTATTTAATTTGAGGTCACAGAACAGCCGCCCGGAAGAACAGGAAGAATAATGAAGATAGAAGTACGAGTGTAATGGTGTATTTTGAGCAGACTAATACGTTTACAATTCCATTTTAATAGATACATTTCAGCCTTGAAAGTACATATAGATCATATAGATCTATATGTTCATATAGATTAAACCCTAATGAGTAGCTGACAGAGGTATGAGTTTACCTGTGTGTCATCTTCATGGTTATCTTCCTGTTGATTCCATGACCTTAACTCCACCATCTCCTCCTGTAGTTCCTCCCTGTTGCCCTGCTGCTCCTGCTCCTGCTCCTGCTGCTGCTGCTGCTGCTGCTCCTCAACCTGCTGAACACAGAGACAGACTCTGAGAGGAAACACAAATCCAAATTGGCAGCTTTTTGAAAATGGAAAAATGATACAATCATGCAAAACTTTTGATTGGTTGCAGGTCTGAAAGATGTTCCGCTTGTACCACAGCAATTAAATGCACATGTGCATTTTTAAATGCACCTGTGCACTCATGTCCCTTCTTGCTCTGCCAATGACCAGCTGTGTGAGAGAGTGCCGAGCTGGCAGGCCATGTGAGATATGTTGTAAATAATTGTCATTTTCAGCTTACTGAGCTGTATCATTGTAAGACTAAATATCAACAACAGTGAACCCAGAGGAAAACTGCATTTGGAGTCACAGCTCAGTGTATCTACCATCCAGCAGCTGACTGCCGAGTTTCTGGGGTGTAAATCAGTGTACATAACACAACATTTATTAACAGGAACATTTTCAGTATGGTTTGAAATTTTCAATATTTGTCCAATTTGTCACATTGGTCTGTTTGGTCAGTGTCTCTGTGTGTTTGGTTTGTTTGTCAGTGCTTGTCCTGTTTCCTGTTTTAGTGTGGTACTCGTCTTTCTCGGTTGTCTGCCACCTGCTTTGTTTCCTGTTGTACTGTTTACCCTAATGTGTCCCACCTGTTATGTTCCCCTTCCTGCATATGTGCGTCTGTATATATTATATTTCCTTATGACTGGGATGTTTGGATTATTACTAACTCTTTTGGATTATGCCCTCACTTTGGGACTCCGCCTTTGTTTGGACAATGTCCTGCCACCTCATGAAAGCCCAGTTTCTGTCTGTTGTTAGGAATAAAACCTTCTAGTATTTCAGCTCTGGCTAGTGTTTTGCGTTCCATGCCTCGGCACTTGGCAGTGACAGCATGCTCTTACACCATTAGTATTTCTAAATTATGGTCCCAAGACCAAAATGGTCCTTCTTTCAATACCTGACTTTACTAAATGTGTTTTTATACCAAAAGAAGAGTCAACTGTTAACTGTAAATACTAAAGATTTACATCAAAGAAAGTTAACACGATTAAGTGATACCGGTTGTAACTTGCAGAACACACAGATTCACATTTAGCACAACAGCAAACATCCAGAAGAGAGTAGATCGCAGCAGTGTTGCCACACTGGCACCATCTGGAAATAACAAATCTTTCCTAATATTCAACGTTTTTTTGAATTGTTCATGTTAAGATACTCTCCACTACTGACATATTTCAGTCTGTACCATTGAAGAAGAAGTAGCATATACCTGGTTAGGAGCTCCATGACTTCCTGTCTTGATAATAGTTGCTATGGTAATGTAGAGGAGGAACAGTATTCCTGGGTTGACATAAACTGGCCAATCATGATCTGCATTAAGGTTGAGGTCATAGGGCGAGGAGCAGTTTCCTGGTATGATGATGTCCTTCAGACCAAAGAGTCTAGACAGGACCAGACATGAAGACATAAAAAGAGAAAGAGAGACAAGGGTTAGGGATGAAGACAACAGGAGGTGGTTAATTAATGGCATGCTGACCAAGTTTTATTTTAAGAGGAAAACACAGAGCTCAAAGGGGCCAGTGGTCAACACTGTAACAAGATCTGTAAAAGGTCAGTGATATCTGACAGGACAAATTAGCAGCAATATATTGCAATCTAAAAATGGATTCGTAGTAAAGAGACACTCATGAGATACTATGAAGCTCAAATACACTATGTGCAGGTCAACTGAGAAATAGATATGCTCAAGGTTCTCTGGAGGACTCCAGCAAATGATGTGACAAATAAAACATTGCACCTTGATTGTTGGAATACATTCAAGTCACTGTCACTGTAAAATATTACAGTATAACAAAAGTATCACGATAATCTAACACACCACTATCGAACAATGACATAAACCTAGCTTTACCTTGAACATGGTTTCAGTAGAGGGTGACAAGGAAAATATTCTTCCCTTCTCCGTGCCAGTTTGTCAGCATCTTTATCAGATTGTGAAAGGTTCCAGCCCTTTTCCTCGTGCTTCCCAGAGTTGAGTGGAATTTGACTTTTTTCTCGCCTGTGTTTTGGATTCTGGATTTTGTCAAATTTGTTTGCCATATTGGACTGCCTTATCTGGATTTGACCTGCCTCATACTTGCAAGCCTTTTGTTCATTGACTGTTTGTGCACTAAATCGTCAAACTACTCCAGCTCTGAGTCCCATTTATTGGATTCCTGTTACCCTGCTTACACAAGCTGAAATAAATGCTGCTCCACCTTACCACTTTGCGGGTTATTTTATGCTTCATCAATCAAATTACTAATGGTGACCACTGATTTCTTTTAACTGAGGGTGAAAGTAACAAATTACATTTACTTTTGTTACTATTACACTGTCACTTTTGGGTACTTGCACTTTTTTTGAGTGTTTTTAAACATTGTTATTTTACTTTTATTTAAGTATTTTTATTATTATACAAGTATTGCACTAGATCAATTTTTCTTTGTATCCATGGCAGAGTACAAAAGTCACATAAAAAAGTCATCATCATCATCAACTGGGCGAGAAAGGAGCAGAAGAGAGTCGCCAACTGCAGCAGAATTAGCTGCAGGAGGGCAGAATACCAAGTCCAGAGAGGCGACACTCAGCTGACACTCACTATTAAAGATACATGATCTGAATGTATATGCTCACAGGCTGAGCAGTCGTACCTGGGCCGGCGTTATTATATTACATTCATTAAACTGATAGTTTTATCGAAAACCACTTACAATAAGTGGACTTCAACCAGGTGGCTACAACCCAAATATTGCAAGAATCATGCAACTACGTCAAGGACTCTGTGCAGTACAGGAGGAGACTTATGGTCAAGAGTGTGCCTTGTCTTAGGAAACAGGAGAGGCTTCCGAAAAACATTTAGCTTAGAGCTCGAGATCCCTTTATTGAGGCTGATACTCAAAAACCCCACAAAGACTACAAACTCAAGGGTTTGATCAGTTTAGTTGTCCAGACCGATTACTGTCATGATGACTATGTAAGGAGTTATCCTAAGTATAGAAATAAAAACAGACAGACACACCCACAGTGTGCTGACGGCTGGGTATCCTCCTTAGGTAAAGGTCAGACTTGGCTGATGGATGATGAGTGATACTTTGAGTGATACTGACACAGAGTCCTGCCAAGAACCCTGGTGCTTAAAGATGAGAGAGAAACACAGAGGGAGAGAGATCATACGTCACGGTGGAATGTTCTGAATGCGCTGCTGCTCATCCGTCTACAGTTTAGCTAAGGTGAGCTGAGCCAGTAGGTTTCATCTGCTAACTAGTCATTCCACACATACCAGCCCAGAAATCACTCACTCCTCACATTCCTCTGCCCCAACTCACACATTCTCCTTCCTGTTTTGTTTCTCTGTCTCTAAACTTGCACGTTCTCTCGCGCTCCTGCTACTGATTCTTTGCAGTCCATTTCCACCGAGATTCCGCACATTATGAGCACATGGTGTCTCAATATTGAAGGTTTCCTCAGAGGAAGGAACATGGGTATTGAACCCTCTGGCAAAGGAATATCATCTGTCATCTGTGAAGACAGCAGGCAACATGGTGGGAGTAAAAACGACACACTTTTCGTTATGCTAACGTGTCTCCCTCACTGCCGTCCTTCCAGGGAGGACTTGAGAGAGAGGAAAACATGCAAGGACGGAGGAGCCGAAGCTGCTTTTTTGTTCCATAGTGTCAGTTACACAACTACTTATGATGAGCTGCACAGCTGTTTCCCCGGTCAAACCTACTGGTACAAATGTCCACACAACCCCTTATTTGAGAACATTTTCAAAACCTTAAAGCATCTGGCAGACAGACAGAGACATGTACACACGGCTTGTCAATAACTTTTTTGCTCACCAGCCACTGTGGATGCTAGTCACTCATTAGTTACCAGTATGGGAAATATGTGTTACTAGAAACTGAACATAATATTACGAAATTGTATTCAATTGCTGTGAAAATATTGTAGCAGTAGCAGTCTCAGAATAGATCGGTGTGGCGATCTTCATGCAGAGAAACAATTCAAAATCTATGCTACGCAAGACCATCTGAGCGTCACTTGCAGCATAGTCTGGTGGATCACTCACAGCCACGTCCTGAAGGAGCTGCACCAGGGCAGAAAGGACCTTCTTCAGCATTCTCATGGCATCTTCGCTGCACGCCCACCACCATGCATGGTAGAGCCCATGGATAAATTGGCGTGCCAATATTGTTATCAGCATAAAATACTATATATAACAAAAAAGTTTAAACTGCATTATGTCTTGTTATCTTAGTGAGGTCTTACACATAACAAATGTTAGGGATAAAATTTGTTTATGTGTTTCTGAAATAAGAAGAGGAAAAAAATCAGCCAATATATCGGAATATTAACAAAGAAAGTTCAGACTGAGCATGGCAGTCCACATATGAAGCAATGTCATTAAGGCTCTGAATTCACGACTGCACACCCTTGTAGCTTCAGCTCATTTTTGGAGCTCCATCATAGCTTTGGCCCCTGATGTTTTCCAAGTTTAAATCCATTTCCCTCAAGGAGTGCCATTACAACATTCTCTAGTTCTTTAGCTAGAGTCTAGTTCTTTCACATCACAAAGTTGTAAAAATCATTCCTTGATTTCCATCTCATGAACAAAGCAAAAATCAAACAACATACGTTGTCACTTAACATGGGAAACATCTGTCGTCTCATCCAAGGGATGGACAATATTTTTGATTCATGCGTTTCATTGAGAACGTTTCAAGTGGCATGGGCCTTGATTATGTTTCTTGTAGATCTATAGAGACGTCTGTGGCTAGTCGCTGAACAAGTTCAAATAAGTTTCCTTTATTTAAAGATGTGCTACTTTCATCATGACTCCAGAACACCCCATTTGGCTTACAAGATAAAATTTTATACGTTTGCCATGACTTCTGATGTTCTAGTTGTGTTTTGCCTTCGCTGTCTGCTCTGTCAAAAGCATGGTTCAGTGGTCTCTGTCTGAAGTTGGTCCATCTCCCATGCCTAGCATGTGTGGTTCTGTTTCTTCATGTTCCTTAATTTTTGATGTCCTTTTCCAGTTGTTAACCAAACTGTCTTAGCTTGATACTGTGGAATGTGCGCGCCTCTGTTTAGGACCAATACAGCTTACAGCAATACAGTTAAAGTTAAAGCTGTACAGCAACAGAACTCCTCAAATCTCCCAGAGAGGTCCATGCTGTTCTTTTGAACATGTGCAGAATCAGATGGATATTGTAATGCTGACAGAAGTGCACTGTTAAAGTATATTTGTATTAATTGTTAATTGTATTAATTAAACTAATACATTCAAATGCCTAAATTTTTAAAACATAAAAAAATTCACTTAAAAAAACACTTCCTGATCAATTGATGTGGCTGATGGGAACACAGTTAATGTCCAATCCAACTGTGAATGCAGCATAAGTGTTTTAAGTAAATTTATGGTGACATTTGCATTTGTATTCAAATATGTTATGTTGTTTTTTTTTAATAAAAGATTGTGTTGCTTCATGTTAACATATAACCAGTTTGCTTTCAGAACCAATAGATCCACAGAGGATGCCATCTCCACTCAGCCCTCACACACCTTTAGAAAAACCGCACCTACATCAGAATTCTGATTGTGGATTTCAGCTAAGCGTTCAACACAACCTCCCCATGAGACTGATCCGCAAACTCAGCACTCTTGGTTTAAATACAACACTCTGCAGCTGGATTATGGACTTCCTCACAAACAGACCCCAGTCAGTTCAGATTGGTGGACACACCTCCTCCACTCTACTGCTCAACAACGTAGTCCCCCAGGGCTGTGTGCTCAGCCCCTTTTTGTTCACCCACGACTACACCCCCCAACATGGAGAAAACAGATGACACCATCATCATCGGCCGGATTTCAAACAAACGATGAGACTTTATATCGGGAGGGAAACAACAATCTTGCAGAGTGATGTTCAGAGGACAACCTGCTGCTCCACGTCAGCAAAATCAAAGAGCTGATCATCGATTTTAGGAAGAAGGAGATAAAGACACACACTCCTGTCTCCATCAGTGGAGCTGAGGTGGAGCAGGTGAACAGTTTCAGGTTCCTGGGAATCAGCATCACAGAGAACCTGACATGGTCGCCTCACATATCCACGCTGGTGAAGAAAGCTCAGAAACGACTGGATTTCTTGAGGAAGCTTAAGAAGGCTGAATTCCTGTGCCAAGTTCTTGTCAGCTTTTACAGAGGAGCAACAGAAAGCATCCTGAGTGGAAACATCACTAACTGGCATGGGATGTGCACGGCCCAGGACAGGAGGGTTCTGCAGCAGGTGATTAAAACTGCTCAGAAGATCATTGGTGCCCATCTCCTGAGCATCAGTGAATAAGAATCAGTAAATTTACTAAAAAAACATCTGGGAATGCAGCAGGGGGCCGAGCAGCTTTTTGCCCCAAGCTTTCAAACTTTTAAACTTAAAATTCATCCTATGTACTGTTCCATTGAACATAGTTTATTTCTGTTTACCCTTTTTATAATTGCTTTTATTTAATGTATATTGTCTGCTACAATGCAGAAAGGAGTAATAAACCCAATTTCACTCCACAACTTTTTGTATTGTGAAATATAAATCTGCCTTGTATCTTTTAACATATTGTTTTATGCTGATTAATGACAATTGTGCATTCATCAATAAAGTTCATGTTAAACTAATTAACCCTGTGTAATAGCTGTCTTCCTACCTTGTAATAGAGTTATCCTGGGGCTGAAATATTATTATACATTTTATAAACATTGCCTGGTTTCATATACCTTGTGCATCTACAGTCTTACCTGGCCCACAGACTGTGTGGGGGAAACAGGGCCTGGCCCAGCAGACTCTGGTACAGGTACAGACAAACCATGTGACCAGAAGTGAAGAACCCCACCATCACACACAGTGCATTGAAACCCAGGGAACTCATGGGAAGGTGGCACGCCCACCATGTGCACACACCGATGAAGATGAGGAAATAGACGGCTGAGAAGGCAGAGGGCAGTGTGATGCCTGGGAGAAAAAAGGAAGAGAGTTCAGAGACAAACATGATGACACTCATATTTATATATACAACTGGATTTTAAATGCCTTCTGTCAAATGAGTGTAAACCTTGGAATTTACTGTTTGAATATAATAAACAGAAAGAAGACTCCATTCAGACTGCTTTTTTTTAACTTCTTAGGCATGGTTTGCTAATTTAAAGCTGGGGTAGGCAACGTTAGAGAAACTAGCATGAGATTTTAAAAGTACCCAAAACAAAAAAACTCAACCCTTCAGGCTTTTCTCCAATGCCACTGCCCCTCACCTGGCAGGTGGGATGGAGAAAAAAATCAAATTGTGTTTTTAAATTAATAATTCATGCGCATGAATTACTCATTTGTCCATACAAATAAAAGGGTTGTGTTATTTTAATTCCTTAAACATACATTTAAATGTCAGCCATATTGTTTAAAGCCATGTTGTGGAAATTTATGCACACAAGCAATGTTGTCGGAGCAGAAATTTGAATGTGAGCACCCAGCGTGAACTAAATACCTCTATCTGGACTGTGCTCACACTTTACAAACTGGGTGGAAACCTGAGAAGGTAATGTTGTTACACTGATCCTACCAGCCAACGCCAGCAGGCTGACGGCCAAGATTCTCCCCAGGTCCCGCAGAACTTTCCGGGCTGTGGCCTTCAGGCGCTCAGCCAGCTGCTTGGCTCTGGTTGCTGTGGAAACCTCCTCGTCAGGTTCACCAGTTAATGACCTCTCTTCTTCATCTTCTTCTCCTGATGCTTNCTCTTTCCCATCCTCCTCCTCATCATCATCTGTGGTTTTGTCTGTTGGATCCCCTTCTAGCTAAAGTGGGAGAGGAACAAAAAGAAAGTTAGTTACTAAAGTACAGCATCACACATTATATTATATCTGTGTGTTTTCCTCACTCACAGACAGTGCAGGGGCAGTGACTGCATGAGAATATATTTCCCTGTAGGTCGGGATGTATTTATGTATTTATATTTACACCTTTTTGCCAATCCTTATTGGTGGAACTAGAAAAAAACTCATAATTCCACAAACTCTATTAATTGAAATCAGGTCAGTGATTGTGACATTCAATGATATCAACTGAAACTAAGTATGAATAAAAGGTGTGTCTGTCAGTATTTATTTTCCAAAGTTAAAAACTACTAAAATAGACATTACAGAGAACAACAATAACTATGGATCCTTGATCCAAGGTGAATGGAAGGTCATTTGAGGTGAGACGGAGGACAAAGGCAAAAACCACACAGCAAACATTTGCAGAATCTGAAACATAGCCATTGTAATAAACTCTTTGAGCACTGTTGGATAAATAACTTTTGATCCAAGAGAGTGCAGATGCTGAGAAACCATAATCAAAACCAAACTCAAAAGCTGATTGAAATCTAGCCATATAGCCCATAACTGACTTTGATCAAGGACTTGGACAACAGCACTCCACTCAAAAATCTGATCAGAAACATTTCTCTCCATATATCAGTCATCACTTGTCTTCCACAAAGTAACAATATTTAACAGTCTATAAAAAAAGACAGGCACTTAGAGAGTTTCGCTTAAACCAGCATTTGGTTAAGGTTTTTTATTCACAGCGATACAGCTCTTTATATGACTCACTGCTATGTAAACATGTAGAAATGTGGTATAGATAGGAATGTAACATCACACAGTATCTTTGAAACTACACATCTCACTTATTCTCAAAAAGGCTGGATACGTGAGCACATCTATAACACACACACACACACACACATATATATATATACATACTACACTACAATATTATAACGCAACCCTTTTTTTTTTGCCTCCATTCATCATGAGCTGAACTCAAAGATCTAAGACTTTCTCTATGTGCACAAAAGGCCTATTTCTCTCATTACATTACATTTACTCATTTGACTTACATTTGAGGAATATCATACAAGCAATCTCTCAAATATTGTTCACAAATCTGTCAAAATCTGTGTTAGTGAGCACTTTGAAGAGGAGTGGACCAACATCCACAGGCCACATTCAACAACCTGATCAACTCTATGCGAAGAAGATGTGTTGCACTGCGCGAGGCAAATGGTGGTCACATTGGACCCTCCCAATACAGTGAAACCGCACGTTTTGGAGTGGCCTTTTATTGTGGCCAGCCTAAGGTACACCTGTGAGGTGGATGGATTGTCTCGGCAAAGGAGAAGTGCTCACTTACACAGATTTTGACAGATTTGTGAACAATATTTGAGAGAAATATATATTTTCTTCTTCTTTGAAAATTTTTAGCAGGATCTTTTCCATGGCTTTCTGAAACATGCGTCCGAATAACATGGAAAAGGAAAGACAAGTTCTCAGAGACGTGGTTTTACTCACACCCTCCTAGTAATGTTATACATTGTGATATGCAGTATGACAAAATTATATTTGGATATGTGTTTTCCCTTTGGAATGAATGTATGAATTGATAAATTATTTATATACTGTAGTGTGTGGCGGGTTCTATAAACATACGCAAGTAACGCTGTGTTTACACGGGTCACCTGCAGAGGAATCCATAAACCGCTCTGCCTGTTTCCCTCGACTGAGCAACACTACTGACAGAGCTGTACCCAAATACAGGGGCAAGATGTTCTGCAGTAATAGGCTTTTCTTACTGTTTATATAAATCAGAATTTTTGGTTTCACCTCTGTGGGATTCTTCTTTATTGCATACGGAAATGTTTAAGTCTAAATATAAGTGTATGGAAACTTTTACAGGATCCCTGCTGCTTTCACACTGCTTATACTGCAGTACATGTCTAGTTTATGAGAGAGGGCAAACACCCAGAGGTTTAATGGTACACTTAGACACAGATTGTCCTGCTTTTCTTATTGCATGTTGCCACATTTCAACGTTACAGATTGCAGGTCTGGGCCTTGTTTCAGAAAGCAGGTTTAGTGAAGACTGAGTTTGTTAAGCCTGAAATGAGGGAAACTTGGTTACCGTGGTAACTGTTCTGGCAGCCCACTAAAAAGACGAATTAAGTTTCACATAAAGCAGCAGTTGGCACAACAAGATACAAACACATTGTACACCATTGCTATTAACAAGGCCTGAGGCGCTGCTTAGCATAAAAAGTGAAAAGAAACTTGAAACCTATTTTTAGGGCTGAGGAAAAATGAAGGCGTGCCCAGGAATAAATTAAACAGCACAAACACAGCTATTTACTTAGTGCTGAGCCATTTATCAAACCATTTCAATAATCCCCAGCCATAAGACTACCTGTTTTGGCAGCAAATAATCTGATATACTGTTATAAAAGATCAGACAATTGCCTTATCAGTTCTATTATTTAGTCGTCAACATGGAGCTTGTCATACGGCAGAATAAAGACAGTGTTAGTATCATTTAGGTCTGAACAGAACTCTTGTTTAATGAGTTACTATGGCAACTAAACCAGTTACTGTGAGTGCAAATCTGATCATGAACCTGATAATCCACAGCACCTCCACACCATTTATCAAACACTGTGTCACACACACACACACACACACACAATGACTCACCGATGTAATGTTGGCAGCAGCCACCATTTCTCTGTTCCTGACCAATCTGCTGCAGAGGATGACTGTTACCAAGGCAACCACACAAACACCCAGGTCAGGACACAGAAGGCGTAACACACTCCAAGGATCATCCAGGGGAAGCCTGCAAGATACACACATGCATTTGTGGAAAAGAAATTTCCCAGACACCTGCATGTAGATGCAAATAAATACCTCAGGTTTTATTACGTTGCACAAAATAATGCTGTAATCCCTGTTTTTCCAAGTGCTTTCATTCAACATTGACACATGCTGTATATGCTAAGATTGTTGATTGTTTGCAACCCACATTTGCATTTTGTATTATATCTGCATTGCTGCTGTTTAGTTTATGTTCTGTACCCTATATAGAGTGTGTTATGTTTATTCTGTGTATATAACTGTGTCTGGAAAATAAGATAATGTGCTCTTGTCTCATATTACTTGTAATGTATGAACATCAAATTTGCACCATAGCAAACTGTTGTCTGGATAGACAAACTCTCCTATTTTGATCAACACCATCTCACCCTTCAGTTTACCAACCATCAGTGACAGTGGCATGGATAACTGGTACTGCACTTAATCAAACACTAGATACATACCTGGACAGTCCTATATGTCTGGTTATGGTGTCCCATTGCGAACAGTTATCACCTATGGCGATGTTGAGAGGAGGGTAGGTGTATAGCACTGTCTGGAAGCAGATATGAGCCAGCACAAACAGCAGACTAGTACAGAATAGCGCTCTGATAAACCGACCTGTGTGCCCTGAAAGACAAAGAGGTGAGAGGGAGAGAGGATGGAGATCAGACCTAAGGAAACAGAGTTCAGTAAAGTCACATAAATACAGGGCTAAATACACTAAATGAGAGTATTTTAAAGTAACATTCTGGCATGTTGATAAAACCCTTGTGTTAACCACTTTATAGGGTCTGGCATAGCACAAAGACCGGAAACAATTGGACACTAGTACCGTAGCATCATCACAAGTGAAACTTAAACAACAACTTTAACCAACAAGCCTAATCAACAATGAATGTATCCTACTAACACATACGGTTTGTGCATCCAAAGCCTGATATATATCCTTCCTCTATGAAATAAATATCCATTGTTGTCCAGAAACCATTACAACTGTAGTTTATTTTTATTTATTTTTTCCCACATACTCCGTCTTGCTGCCCCAAATACTCCCTAAAGCACCTCATCTGGATTAATTTACCAGTGAAAATAGTCCCCAACAAATGCAGTTTCCTGCGGTTTGTTTGAGTGTGAGTGACATTTGTTATAACTACAGTGAACAGCCGTTTTAGGATTACTAAGTCTTTCTTTTTATATTTGTGAGGTGTTTTTAAAGATGTACGTCTTCAGACATGTCAGACTAACATATTGTTGGTTGAAGTATGTTCATGGGATTTGTTGATAATAAGAAAATTATACAGTAACACCAGACCTATCTTTTAATGTCTAAGGGAGCAATGCCAAAGCACATAGCCTTCACCAGTCAACCAAGGTAGACTGTCCTCCAAAGTAAAATGACAGCTTCTATTGTTTGAGCAAATGTCCCAAACGCGAGATGCTGACGTTCAAGAGAAAAGGCAGAATAAGTGCTGACTCTTGCCTGCCGGGAGCAAAGGAAGAAGTCCGGTTATCATAGAGGGTTAAAGTCAGCAGAGGAAGGAGGTTGG
Organism: Lepomis gibbosus; assembly: GCA_029875015.1. Classification (NCBI taxonomy): domain Eukaryota; kingdom Metazoa; phylum Chordata; class Actinopteri; order Centrarchiformes; family Centrarchidae; genus Lepomis; species Lepomis gibbosus. The sequence goes on from JAPMOB010252189.1 coordinate 17,624, forward strand.
GGTGGATGGATGGCTCAACAATGTCAGTTCCTGTTTCCAACTGCCAGTCAAGGTTGGTTTCTTTTAACCATGACCAACGATCATTCCCTAACCTTAACCAATGTGGTTATTTTTGTAACCATAACAACGAAGGCCCACAAATACATAACAACAGAATTATCCTTAAAAAGTGATGATCAAGGACATTTTGACCTGATGGTGGTTCTGGACAAAAAGGCAGGGTGGTAAGCATAACGCCGTATTAAAAGGCAAAATGGCCGTGGAAACATTATGCTGAAGCTTTCTGTAAAGGACTTAGCTTATCTGAACTATTTGTTTGCAATAGTTAATATACGTTTTTTTGTGAGACACAGAGCGAGCATGTAGGAAAGGCAGCCGCGAGAATTGACTACTTCTGTTTTTTTATTTAAAAAATAAGTTGAAATTGAGTAAAAATCACTCAATTCCAACTTTGTATCAATTAAGAATTGTCATAATTATCATACTTTACTATGATCAAGAGGAATTACCACTACATAATGATATTATATTACTGTCCTGCCCTAACTAACCCATATAACCTTCATGCGAGGTTCAGTACTAGAAATGTTTTGGAAATCTCCGTTTTTAAGGTACTTTATTATGAGCCAAGGTGTTGGTCATAGTGAAACTTTGGCCTGATGATACACTATTCCACAGCAATCATCATGGCATTCTGGCTAGTAGTTGTGGTGATGCGTTTCTGTGAAGAGTACTGGACTGACTGCCAAACCTCGCCATCTGTAGCAGCCAAAGGAAATTGTATACACTTTAAAACGTTATAAGCACAGCAGGTGTCAGTCCTGAGCTTGGCTTCACTGCTGCTGAATCTCCACAGCCCTCAGCTGCAGTATGTCAGATCTGCATTCCTCTTTATTTAAGGAATCACCCATTAATGAATGTCAACTGGGAATGCCAAATGTCACGTCAAGCGGGCTCTTTCTCTCTTAGTGTCTCTAACTTCCGCTCCTTACTGCAGTGTTAGATTTAACAGGGCGAGGTGTGTATGAGTAGTCTGATCCACAATAAAGTGGTGATGAAACCTATGACAAGCTGTCAGTAGACCCACAGCGAAGAGGCTTTCAGCAGCCTCATAAATTGGTGAGGTCAAACCAGTCAATCCTGGGGTGTGGATAGAAAGACAGTGAGCGTTAACAGTTAACATCTGCTCCAAACTGTCACAAACTTTGAGAACACACATACATAGCGCAGGGAGAACACATACAAGGACATATTCCCCATATTTGTTCCAGTCTCCATCCATCAATTATCTCTATCTGCTGATCTTCTGCAGGGTCGGAGGGTGCTGGAGCTGGGGCGCTGTACAAGTCGCCACACAGGGCTGACACTAAGAGACAGACAACCATTCACATTCACACTTACGGGCAATTTAGAGTCCCTTATTTATCAGACCTGCATTGGAAATGGACTTTGACATGCACCACATGGAGAACATGTAAACACTATTGTACATTTAGACATACAGTACATGTTTTCATAAATTTCAACCTTTATTATACTGTATATGACATATAGAATTCTACTGACGATTTAACATAGTCCAAAGAAAGGTACAAAAACAAACAGTAATAACATTTTTTATAGGGTCTATATGTAGTTTTTCAATGAAATCACCTATTAATAAATCATTTTTACTGACTTTTTGTAAATGGGCTGTGTAGCACATATCTTTTCACTGTTGCTTGGAACAGCCATTATTCTGCTTTTAATGTGAAGGCACCAGGTTGGGATGTAGCTTCACGCATGCTCCCGAGCCTCTGTCAGACTACAGCGACGTCAACACAGCGAATGACATGCAGTCCACTAACACCACAAAACAAGCTGCTCCCAGCACAACACACAGAGTTTATGTTGGAGTCTACCAGCACAAACTCAAGATTCAGATGATGTCGAGTGAAAACAGTGAACATCAGAAAGGCTGGACGGAGAGCGTCATGTTAGCTTGGCGGCTAATGCCGAGCAGTAGCTAACGTTACGTGGTGCAAAGTTGTATGGTTTTCCACATTATTTCACCACCTAACGCGACCCATATTACTATCTTGTGTACCACCTGTATTATGTCAAAGTGTTGATTTAGCCCACAAGAAATTATGTAACGGTAAAAAGCAAATGTGGAAGTGATTTCTTTGCCAGCCTATAGTGATGCAAGGCAGGGCAGCCAGCTAACGTTCCATTAGCTCGGACCTGCCTCTGTTTGCTTCATAACGTCCAGTTTACCGATACTCAGCTACACAGCTTCTCCACCTCACAGTCGCTGTAACTAACCTAACTAACCTGACCCACATAATATACAATACTGCAACAAAGTGGCGAAAACACAGAGAAAGACTTATTCACTACAGTAATGTTACATACTGCGGCCTATCTGTTATAAAGTGGGATAACAATCTCATTATAATATTCATATTTTATATATGAAAAGCAGACAGGTGAGCTCACAGCAATGTAACACCTTGGCTAAGTGCAGTAAATGTATCGTTATCATGTAGCCAGCATGAATTAGTTCAACCTCAAGCTGATAAAAAATATTACCATCACGTTGCAATGGGAGTTCACCTGAGTTTCTAGCATGTTGTGTGAAGCTATGTCACTGTCTGTCTATAGCTGCTGTGACTCTACCTTTTTTTCCCTGGAGCCAATGGCTATGCTGCATGACCCGGGAACGTTGTGTGTCAGAGTATGCTCACTCATGAGTTCAAGCCTATGGTTCAAGCACGCGCACGAGCACACGCCTGGTTACAATCTTAAAAGCGCACAGCTAGTGGATTCTGAAAACTACATATTGCCCCTTTAAGTATTCTAACAATGTTAATGATTAATGGGTCAAATACCTCCTAAATCTAGCAGACACAGAGCAGCATGGGCGCCCTCCCTCCTTCTGACACCTCTGCAATGTGATCTTGTATTCAAAGCGGGTGAGCCATGACACTTGAGTAGTTTTGCTCCACCTTGGCCTTGAATCTCGTTTAGACTTGTTAACACATGCAACACAAACAACTTTCATCTTTTATTTATACCCTGGCAAGGTACATCTCAACACTGTCTTTTCATGTCTCAAACTATCATTTATCTTAAGAACAGTGTGTCTTACAGTCCAGTTAACAGCACAAAGAACAAACTAGATTACAGTATGGAGGTATGATAAAG
>JAPMOB010252192.1:0-22718 GCA_029875015.1 Lepomis gibbosus
TTATATGTTATATAAAGAAACGTCTAAATTGACTTAAATATAAAACAGGTTAATTTAATATAACCAATAGAGGTAAAAAGATCTTACAGGCCTGTCAATGCAAACTACAATTTGGACTACAAAAAGGGCCCTTTACTGGTTGACGCAGATCGTGACGACAATAGGGCAACCGATACAATCCCTGAAAAAATGGCATGGATTTGTGCAACCATAATTACATAAACGACCCCTAAAATTAAGTATCTCATCAGTAATGCCCCATTCTGTGTGTATTTCTTTGTTTTTGGACACAATTGATGGATACCTAAACAATTTTGACCGCCGGACGATGTCAGGCACCAGTGGAGCTGTGTTCCCGCTTGCTTTTCCGCCACAGTTTAAACGGGTAGTTGGGGTCGTCCATTGGCTGTCATCATACATTGGTGGTACTAACAACAAAAGTTTACAAGGGTCAAATGTTGCTCAAAAACGATAACTACAGTTGTTGGTAGTTCCCGATAGCACCCGGTTACTGAGCTATTTTTGGTCCAAACTAGCTTGGCTCATCAACTGTAATGTGTCTGCCTCCAGAGAAAGCTTCCGAGCTGAAGCAAATCATTCACAACCATCTGCTCAAGGTGAGCGAACTACAAAGCTTTTTCCCCTTAAGGTTATGTGTTTGCGTTATTGAACAAAGTCCGTTTGTGTCCCGTAATTCTTAAGACACGGTTTAACAGTTATGCGTTTGTGTTGTCTTGAAGGAACACAGGAACAACGGGTAACTGTTGCGCCAAATGCCATTCAAATATAAAGCAAATGAATGTCTACTTGCGTATTGACATAAGTGCTCACACGAGGAATCAGTTTACGATCTAACACCACTTAACCCCGTCTTTTATTAAGTTCGGCTGTATGTAGGTCATTATTTGAAACATCATTCAGTTGTTTCCACCTTTTTGTTAATGTGCCTGTCTGTAGGCTCTTAGAAGTAACAGTAACGTTACAAATAGGGCAGATGAGTAGCAGTATGTAAGAGACGCACTGGTACATGAATGGCTGAAGTTATTTTGTATTCTTATTGGTTTTGTCCTTGTAACTGGAATTATTGTTTGTGTTTACAAAGAAGATATTCATGTCTGAAAAGCATATTCTACTTTGATCCTGCATTTACACTAAGATTCTAATGACATGAAAATCACAGACAACATGGGTGGGAAATATTAAGCATCACAAAAACTTGTTAGTGCCGCTATATTTACACAGTTCAAAAATATTGTTCTTGTAGGTCCACCAGTATTAAAAAATCTTTCTCATCAAGTAGGTCGACTCAGTGGTAGCGCATTTTAATTTATCGTGAATTAGCTGTGGGGTGGGGAAAGCCACAGATAAACAAATAGACAATGAGTCTGTCATGAGAAGATATTCAGATATGTCATAGAAGATTGGATATCTCAGAAGCATCTCTTTGCGGCTCTTGTTAGGGTAAAGTGTATGGGAATGTGGTGTTTATTCTGTGTCTCCTGGTTATCAGATGGACATCTACGGGAAGATCCGAGAGGTGCTGGCTGAGACCGTGAGGGATGACCAAGGTCCAGCACATCGATCTCTGTCTGAGGCAGATTTCCTACGTGCTCTGCAGCGCAGGGGCATCATAGACGATGTGATGAAGGACCTACATTTTACCCAGGTTGGCCAGCAATTGAATATGACTCTTCCTTACTAAGTTGAACCCATATGTGGATAATTTCTCCACTGTATGAGTTGTTTAAATTCAGTCACCTGCTGACTCTTGCTCCTTTTGTGATGTTGGTCTGCTTTGGTAGGAAGTACCCACAGATGCAGAAACAGGATCGCCTTCAAAACCTGCCACTCACTTTGTTGATAAGAATATTACACATCTGGAAAAAAGTAATAAACACCATTTAGAATCCTTAATAAACCAACATAATAGCATAACCTATTTTCCTTCACTCACATTGTGCGTGTTGTTTATCATTCTCTTAGCTAACATCGACCCATCCAGGCGGTATCTGTATCTTCAAGTGCTTGGTGGTAAGGCCTTTCTGGAGCACCTTCAGGAACCGGAGCCTTTACCTGGTCAGGTGTGTTCTACATTAATGCTCTACCTACACTTCCGCAACCAGAGGTTTCGCTCAAAGCCAGTGCCCTGTGCCTGCGAACCTGACCTGAAGGAGGGCTTCCTCTTAGAGATCCACAGAGATGGCATAGGTATGGTGAATTAGCACTGTTTGTGTCAGTCAGGACCAATGGTTGTTATGATCTTGTTTCATGTTGCCTAATGCATTGTCAGTGCTGTGTTTATACTTTTGTAATTACTTTTGGCGCTGCAGGAGAGGGCAGTAAAATGGCGGATGCGACCACCATGCTGTCTATGTGTGACCCGGTTCACTTGGTGCTGATCAAGACTGACACCTCCAGTGAGACAACGCTGGTCTCGTCCTACTTCCTGGACTGGAGGACAGTCCTCAGCTCGCCCAGTGGGAAGACCTGCTTTGCAGTGGAGCTGATGGGAGTTGGTGAGGAAGGGTGATTCTTCTTCAGTAAATACAAGAGTGAATTATTAATGTCTTTATTTTTTACAAGGTGCGACACCTCTATGGCTAAATGTGAAGAATGATGAATGCAGTTCATTGGTAGGTTAGAGTAGAGTAGAACAGTAGTTTATTGTGTCATGCACATATACAATATCTCACAAACACTGAAGAAAGTACCATTTGCTATAATGTAAAGTAGTGAGTGTACAGCTTGTATAACAGTGTAAATTTGCTGTCCCCTCAAAATAACACATCACACAGCCATTAATGTCTAAACCTCTGGCAACAAAAGTGAGAACACCCCTAAGTGAAAATTAAAGAGACAGGAGCTTGTTTCAGACAGAGGCTGAAATGAAGGCCTACATGAAGGGACAGTATAAGAAAGAAAATGATATTTTTGAACTTTGAACCATGCAAAGCTGCCATACAGGAGTCACAGAACTATAATATAAGATTGGAAATGCTCCATAATAGGTGTCCTTTAACATTAAATTCCAAACTAAATAGTAAATCTGCCACACAAAGGTTGTGTGACGACCCAGTAGCACACATTTAATTTAAACAAAAAAAAACTTAAATGATCATACACTAAGCAATAAGACATAAAACAAAGCCTTTTGTCTTCGGGGAGACCACTAAACCTTCCTATTTCTTCAGCTGATGTTACTGAATGCAACTGTGCACACAGACATTGTTTGGTTAAATTCTTCTTCACATCAGGCTCTATGTTAGTATGGCAGTAGTGCAATGAAATCACAGGGACAGCCATAATTATAAAACCAGCTGTAATTACAAATGGGTTTATTCACACATCCATTGTGTACGTTGCCTTTTTGAAAACATTCTGAAGTACACCTTAAATGTATTAGAATTAGTTTATATTACATAATTGTTTCATTATATTTGTAGCTGGCTTACAATGAAGCAGTGTCTGCTTGTGTGTGTGTGTGTGTGTGTGTGTGTGTGTGTGTGTGTGTGTGTGTGTGTGTGTGTGTGTTACCAGGGAGTGAATGTAAAGTCCCAGCTGGTGTTTTGACTATCAGTCTGGAGCTCTACCCTCCTCTCACAGAAACTCTGGCCACTGACATCATCAGCACACAGGTCAGCACACTGGAGTGTCTTTACCTCTGTTTATTCATCTGCTTCATTAATCATGAGTAAAGTCAAACCTTTGAACTAGCAGTGAATCATCACAACAGAATTCCATTTATGCTGGAGAGAATCGATCGGAGTTGATACAGAGGCAGCGCCGTAAAAGAAACAATCAAAGCTCTATATTTAGTCATTGATGTGTTTCTCATTCAGCAATCACTGGAGAGGCAGAGGACGGCAGAGAAGGAGAGACTCTTCTTGGTTTATGCCAAACAGTGGTGGAGGGAGTTCCTTGAGATACGTCCATCACACCAATCAAAAATAGTCAAGATCTTTGCACAGGTTTGTCTAAATGCACATGTTTTAAATTAAATTAAAATAGCAGAGGGAATGGGCTTCATATATATGCAGACATTGACTAGGGAGTTCTTCAGAACAACCTAATTCATTTGATGTTTTCTGCTCACACACTGGTTTTGTGTGTTAGTGGTGTGAGGAGAGGACCTCTCCTCTTCCTAACCAGTCTCGAGACTACTTAATCCTAAACTTCTTCAAATGAATCCCTGGCTCCAGGCTGTCCCATTACTTGTGGCCGTGTCTCTGTGCTCTCCGCAGGATGAGAACGGCGTCAACAGGCCTGTGTGTTCCTACGTGCGTGTCCTCCGGGCGGGCCGGCTGCTGGAGAGTCCTCGACAGGCGGCGCGCTTCGTCAGCCTGCTGGCCCACGAGAAGGCCCCGGTGGTGGGAGGAGGGGGAGGCAAGCAGGAGCAGTGGTGCACATTAATGTCTTTCCTGTGTAGAGGGAAGGTAAGTAGAACTGGTTGGCTTCTTGGCAGCCACAACAGAGAAGGACTCAGTTTTCAGATGACAATGCCCTTACTGTACTGCCACTTCCTTACTGTCAGAGACAATGGAGATTTATAGGTTTTCGCACCAAAGTGGTATGTGTTCCACTCGTTATTCCAAATGGAAATAAATCATACACATACATTTATTTTAATAATCTATTTACACATTCATTTTAATCGTTCTTTTTTTCAGGATGTGTTGCCTATACTGTTACTTTTTCTGATTTAGTATCTAGTATGTGATATGCTGTCTTTGAGTAAGTGCAAGGCACTCGGCCAGACTCTCCATTTGGCCTCTCTTTAATAGCACTGTTATTATTATTATAACTATTCCTTTGCTCTGTCCAACTGTGTAAGCAATTTTGGTCTATCTAAGAGTACATCTTTCTGGAGATAATAATACTACTAATTCATAGTGTAAGTTTGCGTGTTGTTTATATGACCAATGGAAATAACTTGAGCTTAAAGTCAGTGCTTGTTATTTTTATTCCAGTCCACAAATTTTGGAGCTTTGTTCAAAACAACAGCCATTTTTTGAGAATACTAATGGTCCAAACCATGTTTCCTTTTACAAAAAACAGTAAATTCGTGCTCCAAAAGACAAACATCTTCATCCAATCATCGGAATCACTACAAGGAAAAAACTGTAACACAATACTAATGACACACAGACAAGACAAGCAAGTAGACAAACGACCTTTAAGCAGCAGTTTAAACCTGCAGCGGTTTAGTGGAGATTAACAAAACAGGGGGGAAACAAGTTTGAACATTTTCCTCACATCACACTGTAATATTTTCTCTGCACAAACACGTAGATGAAATAAAATCCAGCCTGGGAACGAGTATGTTGATCTCGTCACAGGCCAAGTCCAGGACCTCCACGAGTGTGACGTGGACATTTTTGCCGACGCAACGTTGAGACCTATTCTCGGAATGCTATGGAGCCGCTCCTGAATTGCTGCACTGCAGTCTGACGGAGCCACTTTACATTCAGATTCAGATTCATTTACATGATAAGGAGTACAAACAAAACACAGAAAACATCCATCATGACTAAGCAGCCGCACCCGGCAGTAAAAAAGACCAACATAAATTACTTTACTTTAAAGAACATTCTTCAAGAAGGAACCATATTTAATAACAAGATCACCTAAAACGTAGATGAATGGTTTAAATAACACTTTAAAGTCAAGACAGGTTCCTTTCCCTAGTACTCATTATGTTTACATTTTTACTATGTGGTACTCTCGGGTCAGCTGCATTTCCTGTCTTTCTGAGCAGAGCTAATTGTGTCATTTCCTTTTTGTTTGTTTTTTGCATTCTTTGCCTTTATGTGATAGTGACAGGTGGAGAGGTAGACAGGGCGAGAGAGGGGGGTGCAAAAAAAAGGGTAACTATTCTGCTACCAAGGCGCTCCGATAGTGTCATTTCTGAGAAAGAAGGAGCCGTGCAGGGTGGACTGACTGATGCATTTTCCTCTCTCAGCTAGATAGGAATTGGGGAATTTCCCAGGCCACCACAGGATAAATGTTCCCTGCCTCTCCTCTGTGAGCGGCTGGCGAGACAGACTCAACACAACTCTCACAAAGAGGGCCCTGTCAGCTGTGATTTATGAGTTTCATTCCAGGGAAAATTAATTTAGCCTCATCAGTCCCCAGCCCGTTTCGATGCTGCCGTCCATATTAGCACTTCTGGAGAACATCTATCATTCTGACTTGCCCGAAGCCTGAGCCAGCGAGCGGCAGCATTACAAGCCCCCAACTCAACCCAGGCCGCTTTACTGGAAAGGTTGTACAAGTGAAATAAGAGTTGCTTACTGTCATGGACAATTTGATGACTACAGAGCTTATTTCCTCTCCAGCAGGCTTTTCTTGTGTGTGTTCAACACTTCTGAGAAAGGCTAATAGTGCAGTAAGAACAGGATATTATATTTCTGTTTAAACAGACTGTTGTATTGACATGATGAATTAGATGAGCAGCGGGGATAGCGTGAAAACGGCACTAAATCTGTTCTTCTGACTACAAATAGTGACTTAAAATACGTCAAAGTTACCCCGTACAGTCACAGTGCAGATGATGAATTTGTCTCAAACAGGGGTCACACCTTTACTTTTTTTTACTTATGAATATTTTAGCAAAACAGCCTGTTCTAATTTTGTTAGCGAGTCCAGCAAAGCGTGTCATGAAAGGGGCCCGAGCTAAATTTGAATGCACAACATTGCATTTTTACAGAGTATTCGGGGCAATTTAGGGAGAGAAAAGTTGCAATATTTTGAGAATAAAATCTTAATACCTTGTGAAAAAACTTTTTTTTTTAATTTGCTTTTATTATATGTTATATGATTTATTTATTTATAATTGAAGATGAAAGTTTTCATTATCGAAATTAAGTTATTTCAAAATAAAAGATTAATATTTGAGTAAGAAGTCCTAATTCTAGAATAAGATATATGTATATGATATAGAATATATGTAGAATATAATTGTAATGATTCAAGATGCTAATACTATGATAGTGTTTTTGATCACTCCAAGAAAAATAGAGGCTTGCTTGAGCAAGTACGTTCACCATGGAAAGTTTTTTTGAGCTTTCAACCCTTCATGAGCTTCTGTGAATGGAGCTCGCTAGAGGCTCATTGATGGAGAAGTCACACCTGGGTTCAAAGAATCTGTCATAACATTGCAGCCCTGGAGATGTGTATGTCCTCAACGGAACCAGGAAAAAAACCCTCCTGTTGCTCTTGAAGTACAGCTGACTTTAATGTTAAAAACAAAAGTGTTTTGGCCTTTTATTAAGGCTAAGAGAACTCTAATGACTAAACATGATGTTTCCATAATCCAAACTCTGTCTGTCCTCCTCAGGGGGACTGTGAGGATCACGCCACCCTCCTGTGCAGCCTCCTGCTGGGCTTTGGCCTGGATGCGTACGTGTGTGTGGGCACCAAAGCCAAGGGAATGCCACACACTTGGGTCCTGACCCGCGGCACCGACGGGAGCATCACCTTCTGGGAGAGTCTGACAGCTCACAGGTCCCCCACCCCCCTCCCCTTTTTTGTTGTTATTCAGACACCTGATAACATGTAACATGTAACACAGCCGCTGTTACTGCTCCCCGCCCCCGCTGGCATCAAACTAGAACAACAGTGCTACTGTCAGAATAGTTACAGCAGGTTGGACATGTGAGGAAACACAGCACTTTATTAAAATCTAAGAAATAGAACTACATAGTGGCTTTCTTTCTTCTTGTTTTGGCCTCAGTTAGCTTATTTGAGAGGTTTTTTTTGTGTTTGTCAGCGGGATGTCTCAGAATCCCATGAATGGATTTCCATGAAATTTGGTGGCCAGGCTCTGGTCCAAGGAGCAGTTGATCACATTTTGGATAATAACTAATTTAATTAGCAAGTTCTGGCATGGAGACAGACTTGATTTCAGATCTTTTGTACAATATTTTAGATCTTCGTAAGGACACCGCAGGCCTGCTTCTCATGCATTTGTGCATGTAAATTGCTGTAAGAATACCTGAGCACTCAATGCACAGTAAGTCAGTGAGATAAACTAGGGCTAGATGTTCCCCACCATGACTCTGAGCTATTTAATTTAGCGATAGTATATTTTAGCAATACCTAAGTCATGATTTCACATGCATTATAATTTTCTAACATTGTCGCTGTGTTTTGTAATGACACTGATTAGCCTTGATGTCCAATTCTTACGGTCAGATACCTGCATCAAGCCATTGATCCAGATGCCCCACCCCTGGCCCCCCAGCCCAAACCCTCCTCCCCCTACCGCACTGTGGGCTGTGTCTTTAACCACCAGACCTTCCTGGCCAACTGCCAGCCCTCCGATGCTGTGGAGCTCTGTGTCTTTGACTTCCAGGTAAGAGAATGATGTCCCTCCCCCACCACTGTCATTGGATTGGTGGGATGGGAACTGTCACCCAGATTAAGTCAATTTTATTTATATTTTATGCTCCATGGATGTATTTATTACAGCAGTTATTAAGGCACTTTAGTGCTAAAAGTTCACATTTAGTTTAGTTCACATTGTTTAAGTTTGGCGAGTATTGTGTTATAGCCATGGTCAGTGTTTGGTGAAATTAGTTTTAATAGGAAAGTATTCACTTTTACTGAATACCACATTGGCCAGAGAAAATCTATTCAAATGGACAGCGGTGATTTTAGGTCAGACAGAGGGCAGAGGTAGCCTGGAGCAGAGAGCAGTGGGCTTGTGAGTGACTAGTGGTCAGCTTCAGTCATCAGACCAGATGCCAGTTTGTGGGTACAGAAAATTAAACTGCGACAGTTCCATTCATTAGCACCTGCTGTCCTGCCATGTCACCCTAAAGCAAGGCAAACCCCCAGTGGTCACAGTGTAGTGGTTCTACTGTGTGAACAGAAAACATAAGCCTGGATCAGCTAAATGCCTGCCCCCCCCCTCTCTTTCTTTCCCTGCAGAATCAGTCTCGGTGGAAGGCGATGAGCGAAGAGGCTCTGAAGTCTGTTTGCGCCCCAGGCTCCACCACCTCTCTGCCCCCTCTGCCTCCACTCTGTGCCCCGTCTGTGGATTCTGCTGCTGCCAGCAATCAGCTGGAGCTGGAGATGCGTTACCTGGTGTCTGAGCACAGGAAGGTAAAACGCAGTGCTAGACCAGACATGGACCCTTGGGAGTTTTAGCTTATGTTTAGCTGTGCTGAGAAAGAGAGTGTTTTTGACGAGTGACAGCTATGGTTCAAGTAGCCCCTAAATAAGTGCGGAAATATAACAAAAAAGTTTTCAGGCTTTGCTGAGGTGGAAAAGTTAAGCGTATCTATAAAAATAAAAATGTGACAAAGTGCAATGGTAACAGAGTTAATGAGCAGATAACGCACACGAAGCATGTGACTTTATAACAAGCTTCCACTGAAGAGACGAAAGCATCAGATCTCTGTGGAGCGATGTGGAGACTGTAACCTTCCTCATATTTCTTTAATAAAACAAAAATGTTGTGTTTTCATCAGGTTTTCCCACATGATTTTCCATCGTCTGAGGTTTGACTGGCACTCTTTTAATTACCTCATGCCATTGCTCATAACAGTAGTGGGTGGAAACGTGGTATCATTCGCTTAATGGCCCACATTTCGCTTTTCAGAAAAATAGGATATTTAAATGAGATTGAATTGAAGAAGATCACAATGTGTATTGCAGAATTTTATAATGAGATACAACACCAGGTAGTAGTTCATATTTTCATCATCGCAATGTAATACTGTGAAATGCATTTAACAGACTGTCTGAAGAACTAATTTATTACTTTTTTTTACCCACAAGTTAATAATGAGCGTATGCATTAACTTTCACAATATGAATATGACACCACTGGGTGGGGGGAGTGACAAAGTGTGTTTTACTTGTGTGTTTTTGGTAAACTGACCCTCTAAGTGCCCTTGATCAATTACAGGTTAGGTGTTGTGTCTTACTGTGCAATTGAACAAATACTGAGTGAAATCCTTGCTGGATGGGGCTCTCTCCTCCAGGACCTGGAGTTAGCGACAGTTTGGGACGACCACCTGTCCTACCTGCTGTCCTCTGCGCTGTCGGCCTATGAGCTGGAGCGTTGCACTGGCGTCTCCTGTGGCAACGAGGAGTTCCAGGACGCAGTGAGGAGGGCAGTGCCAGACGGACACACCTTCAAAGGCTTCCCCATCCACTTCCTGCACCGCAACGCTCGCAGAGCCTTTGCAACCTGCCTCAGGTGAGCTAGTGCTCGGGTGTAGACTTCATGTTGCTCCAAACAAAATCCCACCGTCATACTCAATCCAACTTTTGTTTTGTGACGTCAACGTCTTGATTGCAAGTCAAGATTCAGTACTTAACTGCCATTTCGACATAGCAGACACGGCTCAAGCGTTCCTTAAAAGAACAATTCAACTTTAAAATATGAAGCGGTTTATATAGGATTGTTGTGGAAACTGTGGAAACTAGCCTGTGTAAACTGCAGTGGTTTAAGCACAAGGCAGCACTGCAAACCCGCCATTTTGCCTCTGTTTACACTGTACGTCAGGCTTATAGCAGCAAATCCCTACCAGCTGCAGTGTATTGTAGCAGATCCTGACCTCTGACCTCCCTGTGGAGAGAGGGAGAGCTGGGAAAATCTCTCCATTAGGACTAACTAATGTGTCTGCAGGTGCTCGGGGTGTTTGAGTTATCAGAAAAGCACAAAGCAAAAGAACATTAATGCATTAGTGCATTACATGCACCCATGTTTCACCTCTCACTGTTGCAAATCTGCCAGAATCGAGCACTCTGTGCTCAGCTGCGCCCTGAGCTCCTGGCAAATGACATTAGACCAGCACCATAAAAAAGTGACTCAAAGATCACATCTTCCATCTCCTGTCTTTAACCTGTGGAAGTGCATAGTGGTAATATTCAATGCTCTGTGTCTCTTGTCACTTCCTGTGCAGGTCTCCATTCTGTGAGGAGATAGTGTGTTGCCGTGGCGACCACGTGAGGCTTGCGGTCCGCGTTCGCGTGTTTGTCTATCCTGAGAACGCATGTGCAGTGTGGCTCATGTTTGCATGTAAATACCGCTCCGTCCTCTGACCAGCGGACTTATGGTACCCAGAAACCACCAGCCGATATTTTAGACTTTTTATTTGTACAGACATTTTCAATCTGAATTGTATTTATATATCTATTTTTGTAAATAAATGGAACTTTGATCACCTCTCTTTTTTAAAATGTTCCAGTGGATGACATCTTTCATAAACATAAACAAGAATTTTTAAATGACATCAACTTCTTATGTGTCTAAATAATTCTTGAAAGTGTTGTGCATATTTCATTAGTTTTGGGTCAGTTTTCACATAAAAATTGCGAAACTTAAAATCTTACGTAGCACGCAGCACTTAAATAATTTTAGTTACTGAGCATGCTGCAGTTCTGCAAATATGTAGAGTGAAGGGGAAGAAGAAGAGTTTGACTTTATAGCAAATTCTGCATCTAAACAAGACAAAACTGTTCTTTCCTGCACGAGTTTCCTGTTTCTGTGTTGTGTAACACAAAGCTTTTTGTTGTTTAATTAGAAATTTAAACAGCTCTTACGAGGTGCCCATATTCTGAGGATTACTGTAATCATGTAAAATACATTAAGCTACAGTGACAATGTAATGGTGGAAAGTATGTAACATTAAGCCATAATTTACACTCGATGCATTGCAACATTATTATTATTGCAATTCTGCCCTTGTGAACTCATGTTGCATTGATTCAGGGATCTGTACCACAAATATATGCATTGAACCTTCTGCTTAAATGAGGTGGTTGTATTCTGAGGACTGACCATGTGATTTAGTGTTTTGCACTCTGTTTGTTAGGGCAGCATTATGTGTTTAAAGGTAAGATTTAGGAAGTCAGTTTGGCTCTTTGCATTAATAATCAAAACTGAGCCAAAGCCATCTTAAAATACAGTAGTATATGAATTTGTAATACCTTAATGCAGCACTAGATGGCGTGTTAGGACAGATTTTAGAGAAATATGTGTTCACATTACTGGTCCACTCCAGCGCTCACTGCCCGACAGAGCATGATCAGTGGGTGTATGTCTAATCAATAGAGGTGTTTAAAACTCAGAAGAGGAAGATTAACTGGAAACCCTCACAATTGGGGAAACTAAAGAATGAAAATAAAGTTAATTTACATTGCAAAATCCTTATCAAAAGATATTTTTTGCTTTTGGTGCTGTAGGAGAAGCCACAGTAAAGCTGTTACACTTGCTTCAGAGTTGCTGAAACAACACAGGCCAGTGTTGATTTCTAATTTGAGACTGGCTGTGAAATTGCACAGAGGGCGAAGTGACAGCAGCCTGGTCGAGTGACTTATTGTGCGGTTAGAAGAAGTCAACTCTGAAAGTTTTGCATGATTGAAGTGCTCTACTAATTGACACACAGAGGGTAGTTTTGTTTTTATGGACTGCTTTGCTCTGCTCCTTTGTTGTTTTTCCCCCCGCTCTGTGCTATATTGCGCAGTGCTGTTTGGAGTTCTGAGGGAATCGTTGACACATCAGCCCAAACTTTGACAAGAAGCCTGTGAGGATGGCCAATTAATTTGATTTTTCCGGGAGCTAATTTGCAATTCTGCATTTGCCCCAGAGTTGTTGAACATGAGGATCAGGAGGGAGGCTGAAAGAGCGAAATAGAGAGCTAATGAATAATTCCTCCCTTTTTCAGAATGTCACACACACACACACACACACCTCTGCTCAATTCATTACTGTATACCACAGGAAGAATATACAGCAAAAGAAGTGTTTGATGCTGGGAACTCAGGTATGTTTTCAGCTCATATTAAACAGCAGCGCTCAGGTGTAATTGACTAATAGGTCCTGTGGGACAGAAGCTTCTGTGTAAAACAGGAAGAAAAGAGAGGATGCTGGTTTTCTACCAAAACCATCACTCACACCTTGCATCTCAACACTGCTGCTGACATGACAAGGTGATCAAATTAACTGTCGTTCTGTGTGTCTATGTGTTAGTATCACCTTTTAGTATCTAGCTGTATGTGTTAGAGTAAAGAGAATGTACATTTTTATCATAAACAAAACAAGCTGATTATGTAACACGACTGAGTTCAGTTTCACAGTACAGATAGCTTTGCAGCCTGTGTTTTGGTAATTATAATGGTAATAAAATGGATGAGATAGAATAAACTTGCAGGTGGAAATTATTTTCCAATTTAGTTTGAATTATCGTGCATACACTGTTTTCTCACACATAATCAACTTCCTCTTCTGAGGTGGCATAAGATGCTAATGAGCGTTTTCCATCCGTAGTCTTAAACTGCAGTTCACAAGTATTGTCAGTAACTGCATCATCAGAGGTTATAATGGTGTCGATTGGGACAAATACAGCCATCTTAAGCATGTTACTATGGCGTGTTTGTTTATTAGGCCTTCAGGTAGTTTTTTTTTTCATTGAAAAATAATTTGCGAGGTAAAATACCATATCTTTGGCACCACACTTACATTTTCCAAAAAATCTTACATGTGTTTATATCCCAGTAGCCACCAGGAAGCTCTGAAGCATCACTGTAAGGTGACGACGCCACGGCCAGCTGGCACGTCATAACTGAAGAGGTTTTAAATGTGCTGAGGTTTCAGACTGTGCAGGCTAAAGCACTACAGCATCGCAGGTTTTTGAAGAATAATAAATGTGATATAAACGGTTCCCTAATTACTCCCTGCAGATGCATGTTTAATCTGTGATTTTGTCATTTGTATATATGTGAGAATGCACATATTAAACGCAGAAGGGGTCCCATGCACTGGATTTTCATCTGTTGCCCTAAAAGTAGTCCAATTTAAATAATAATGATTCTAAAAATAGCATAATCAGCCTTTAAATAAGTTCTCAGCGGCTCTGGCAGTATGGCTCTATGTAATGTCAGTCCACCACTTTGGTCCAGACTGAAATAATTATGGGATGGAATGCCATGAAAGTATGTACAGACGTTCATGTTACCCAGGCAATGAATCCTGCAAAACTGACATTCCCATCAATCTCAGCTGTACTTTGGCTTTAATTCAGCAAAAGCATTCCAACATGCCAAACCAAGATGGTGAACATGGAAAACACTGCACCTGCTAAACATCAGTATGTTAGCATGTTAGCATGCTGATTTTAGAATTCAGCTGTATTCTGCTGTACCAACTGTATGTAGAGCCTCACAGAGCTGCAAGCTTTAACCTCATTTGTCGATATCCTGCTTTAGCTGAGTCCTTCCCCTTTGCCTTAAAGTTGCAAAAGACTAAATTATAGATACAGACAGGAGACAAATTAAAGAAAAAAACCTGAGTAAAAGTAGAGCAACATATCAAATGAAAACGCTTTCATGCACCAATGAAAATGATGTGAATAAAATGCTACGGCCTCCATCACCAATGGAGGATTTATGACCAAGGTGTAATACAATCCTCTCCACCACCATCTCCATCAGACCAAATGATTTAAACTTTCATCTTCAAATCAATTTAGTGATGTCAGTGACTGTCTCAGATGCTGTATGTCCGTTTGTTCTGTCTGGCTTTGTTTTTCTTTGTCTCCTGTACTCAGGTCTCTGCTGCAAATGAGATCTTGATCTCAATGAGAGAACCTGTTTAAATAAAGGTTGCATATATAAATGTATATGCGGAGGAACGGTGTTCATCCCTCCGCAAGGAGCCCCGAAGCCAATCTGGAGGCTCGTGGTGGCTCCATAATAAGACAGTCCATGTTGCTTTTTCCTGTCGTCCGTCACCCATCTGTGTATCTATAGCACGGGTCAAAACAACCAATCAAACTAAAACAATACAAATGCATGTAGCTTTACTCTGCCAGCTAATCATTGCTAACAGTCTTTAACCCGCTGTAGTCATACAGTCACAAACATTACAAACACAGCACAATATAATCAGACTGCTGTCTCCTCTGGTCTCAGCAATAAGAAGCCGGTTCCCAAGGCCGATCTCCTCCTTGCAGAGCCACCTCATTATTTTGTTGTCACTAGATGAACCTAATTCAATGTCTAGGCCTTGGGCTCCCTTAGAGTTTGTCAAGTAAATGAGAAGACTAATGGCGCATCTCCTTATCGGTGGTGTTTTTCAATTGCGGTAATACATCTACTGACAGCCACTGATGCATCAACTAATTACCGTATTTTAGCCATTAAAAAAAAAAAGAGTGTTTAGATGTTGAGCTCTGGAGTGAATTTCATTGCAGTTACAGTCTGTGTGTGTGTTGCCATTTGCCATCTTTGACAGACTAGGGTGCTAATTAATTAAACATGTTTAAATAACACGACTGATGTTACTGACGTGACAAAAAAATGTAAGAACCACACATTCCTAGTTTTACCTCCAGATATGGTGATTACATGATTATTAAAATAAGACAATTTGATTATGTATACTGTTTTTCAGACACCCACACACACACTGCCTATTGCAAAAATGACTTGAAGCTAATTGTTAAAGCAGTCAACAGGGTGTACCTGTAACTCTGAATTTGTTCAATTACTATATTTTTCATAATATCTTCCTGCCACCCATTGCATGGTCTCTGTGCCTCTCTTTCTCTTGTCTATTTCTATTTTTGAAATGTAAAAATTCCTGCAGGGGGTAAAAGAAGGAGTGAGAGAGAGAGATAGAGAGAGGAGCGTTGGGCATTGGAGAGAAATGTGTTGCGTGGCCCGGAGCCTAACGGGTAATAAAGTCATTAATTCAGCTGATTAAGTTGGCCTTTGGGTTAAAGAAAAATCATATCCGTCTCCCTTTGAGATGTGACTGGGGAAGCACAGAAGAGGGAGAAGCCAGCTAATTAGTGCTGCAAAACAGGAGGGGGGCCAGAGAGGGAGATGGGAGATGGAGGGAGAGACAGAAAGAGAAAGAAACTGTTTGTGTGTGTGTGTGTGTGTGTGTGTGTGCGTGTGTGTGTGTGTGTGTGTGTGTGTGATGGGAGAGGGGAGGGGTGCAGATAGGTGTTTCGACTGAACTACTAATGAGCCATGTTTGGGGCGAGGGAGTGACAAGCTCATCAAAACGCCCGCTTGCCAGTCTAGCCATTTGTCTCAAAGAGTTTGCCCGGTTACCTTTGAGCCTGACGTTGCCACTTAATGATGTGAAACAAGAGAGAGAGGGAGAAGTTAGGGTGAAATGTCAGTTTGCTTGCAGTTTAATGAGCTTTCTGTTGAAGGCAAGAGAAGAAAGCACTGGGAAAAGAGCAACAGGAGATGCAAGCAGGATACTCAACCCCCCATCTCCCTCTGAGCGATGACACCCCCTTGATGAATGCATTGACTTGTGAAACTCTAGTGTTTTTTAACACAAGCATAAAAAGTACAGCATTAGCTGCTTTTGAATTTAAAACAATGCCTTTCTTTTATTTTGAAAAATAGAAATCATAAACAGATGTCAGTAAGGAAGACATTATTTTCCACAGTTTGTGGGTTAGGAACATACACACAGTATACCTGCATAGACACACCCATGTAAAAAACATCCACCCCTAATATGCAAACATAAATAGACTGATAGACATCTAGATAAGTGTGCCAAATGACTCTTTTACGCTACTCCATATCTACTGTATATTATGTCAAATAGAGTGGGACAAAAAAAGGGGAAATGATACTCAAACAAACGTAAACAGATTAATTCAGACTTAGTGTGCCCTGGTCTGACCCACAAGACCCGACCCCTGTTTCCTCACTTGATTTCTTTTGGTCTTAAATTTTGTTAGGGGGTCCAAGTATCGAAAACTGCCAGACAAAAACTCATCAAATTTGGCACGTGGTTTGCGTATTCTACCTGCTCGTCACGTGCAAAAAAACCCCCAAAAAATGACAAATTGACCTTATGGCGTAACAATCACAATCATCTCAAAATATTTTATCATTCTAATCTCAGGATTCATCTGCATCTTTGCACCAAAGGTCTTCTTCCCTAAATGTCAAGTTGGGAGACTTTAACTTTTCTCAAAATCTTATTTTCGGGAAATTTTGCAGTGTCATCCACAGACTTTGCTGATCTAAAGTTATCAAATGACTTATGATTCATAAACATTTTTTTTTTTACAGTTTATGTCTCATAATTGGCCAAAATATTGTTTAGTGTGTGTATAGGCCAGATATTTTCTCTGGATTAAGTGTTTTGTCTGCTGTGCATCAGGTTAGAAATAGCAACTGTGTAACATTGTTATGTCTAGGGAATGCACTTTGCTTGCTTTACCTGTAATTTAGCTATTTTTAATGTTATGTTACATCTTTTTAAATCTATATGTCTGTGTCATCTATGATCATAATCTGTAAAACACAGAAAAAATATTGTGATATGAAGAAGGGTAAGCCTACATATAGAGGAAGCTGTGTATCATGAAGATAACATGACATAGGCCTAATGCTGTGCAAAAGTACAACAAAATATACTCAGAGTAATTGAATAAAAATTAAATCATTACTCAATGAGGTAAAAAGGGTGCCACTATCATCTTCAAAGAGGTTACTTCCCCAAACAAGACGCAAAAGAGCAGGGAAGACTAAATCATGCCGGTATGTGTGCTGACTCAGCAGGGATGATGTACATGAGAAATGGTTCTCTACAGAAGAAAGCAGATCTGAAAGCAATACAAAATAACTGAGAGTTTTACTGCATTATATTCTGTTATATTTTGAATTGTCACCTGCCACCTGAATTTTGTGCTTCCCTTTACATAAATAAAAATATTTCCAAATTGGTTTAGAAAAAAATTACCAGAATGCAGGAAATTACTCAAATTTTTCATAGAATTCAGCATTGGAGATTTCCTAACAAATAGTGTTAAAATCTCGTTTCATCTGATGAGCTAAGAGTGTTGTCACGCCCATGGTTAAAACTTTTATTTAATAGCTATTTACAAAAATTATTTTAGCTTATTTCATGAGTTTTAAACAAGAGCACCACCTAGTGACAAACTGGCACCAAAGGTTTTGCACAACCTCCAAGTGGCTGGCCCCAAGTTTGGTGTTAATCGGACAGACCGATGTGGAGGTATGACTTCACTTACTTGTTAGCACCACATGGTGATTCTAGATGAAAAGTTTCGTGCAGGTCAGACTCACTGCCGAAGAGGAGTTTGAAAAAGATTCTGTACATTTTGCGATTTTGCAAAATAAAATTGTAGGCGCAAAAGGGCATGAGATGCAGCTAAATTCAGGGGATGTGTGGATATAAGGTTTTTGAATGTGTGACATACTAGAGCAAATGTATTAATCAACCAAATTGAACAGAAACATGTTGTTCATAGCCATGAAGCTACAGCAAGAAAATAAAGCAGAAATAAAAAGGGAATTGCTCTCAGCAGGATGTTCCTGGATAAAAAAAAAAGGTAAGGTGAAAATTACCCCTCAGTGTGCTGCTGTTTGATTAACTCAGCTTATATATGCCTGAAAGAACATTACGTACACAAAGACAAATTACCAGTACCTTTGTAGATGGCTGTTTAGAGAAAAGCTAAAGTTCAACACCGTCAATAAATTCAGTAATTAGAAATATGAAGCGTCTCCAAGCTGCCGTATCTGCGTTACATAAACGCTCATCATCATTTTCTGCGCCCCTGTTGGTCAGACAAAACATTCACACTCCTCTCAGGAGGGAGCCGCTGACCCCTGCATGACTTCAATCCAACTCTGGATTGTTTTCTATTGTGCGCATCAAGCAGCAGGGATACAGGGCTGCACTGTGAGCCGCTGCCGGGAGTCAAGCCTTTAATACTGAGCAGGATTATACTGCATGTGAGAAGTAAAGAAGAAAGAGACTCTTAATGGGACAAATGATGATGCCTTAAAAAGTGGGATTATTCCACGTCTTTCATCGCTGCATGACTCATTTAGCAATTACTGCTGATTATGTGCTTTGAGTAGGTTATATGAAAAGTTTTATGGTTTGAAAACAATGTGGAATAATAAAAGGAGGCGAAATGTATGAGGGTACTAATTTCTGTAATTCTAACACTGCGACTGAGTCTCAGGTGTAACATGTTCAGGAAAATGTCTTATTTTCAATAACTGAGGATCTTTGGTCTTTGCCATCCATGACAATTTGGTGCGGAACAATAAATGGAAATCTTCACTTTCCATGCAGTGAAGCCCTGTAGTAAATCTGTCTGATTTTTGTTGAGAGAGGTGTTGATGTTCCTTACCAATATGGTGCGTCTGGTCTGTTCTCCTGTATTTAAACTGCACGTTGAAACACAGCCTCAGTGCAGTTGAATCGACTCTTGGTCACACACAAAAAGTGAATGTTATATGCCTCACGAAGGGCAGGATTTCTGAAAGAGCTGTTGTATTGGGTTGCTTCAGATTTGACAGGTTAATCTAATATGCTATTAACTCAGTGTACAGTCGGATACAGACATTGCTGTTTTTCTAATGTCTCGTATTTTAAGCACTATAAACTCTGTGAAATTATGGTGAGCTACAGCTGATATTTTGAAACCTCCTAAATCACACCTTAGGTTTCCGTAATATAGACTTTTACCACTCACTTCTATTTGGAACTGCAAGACGTATGTAAAAATTCTGCAGTAATTGCAGTTCAGTCAATTTACTTTGGGGTATGAAACATACAGTAGAGGGTGTCCCGCCAAAAAAGACAAAACACAGACTTTTAACACAGGAGACTGCTGTTTGTTTCTCGTTCCCTACTGTAACCATGTATTTATATAATTAACAATATATAACAAAGCTCCTTTACAATGTGGTCATTTTCCCCACACCGCTATGTTTTCCTAATTTACCTTAACAAAGTACTTATTTGAACTCAAATCATGATCTTTCCCTAAATGTTAACAAGTTGTTTTGTTTTACAAAATAGAGGTAAATTTCCACAGTTATTTGTAACGGTTTTCGAAAGGCTCAGACAAATAATCTCGTCCTGCTGAAATGTGAGAAAAGGCTTGTTTGTGTTGCTCTAGAGGGCAGGGACAGACACCGCATTTTGTTGTTTAATTTGGAAGAATATTGGGTCATGAACTGCATGTATAATATATGGTATCGACATTCCTTCCCATAGAGCACTGTGTGAGCTGTTTGTGAAACGAAAGCAGGTCTCACCCAGACTATTGATAGAAGAAAACAACAGCATAGGGTTGTTTGTTAATGCCCCTAAAACAACATATGTTTAAATCTACCTATCAAGCCAAGCAAATTATAACTCTGGTTCATCAGGTTCAAAAGCGGAGGTAGTGTGACATTTTTAGTGCAGCACAGTCAATTAAGTTTTGTTCAACAAAGCATATGACTTGCCCACAGGAGGCTGTTATTCCATTTCAGTCTTTACCATAACCAAGTAGTTATTGCACTTAAACCTTAATAACCTTAACCATGGCGGTAGGGGTAGATGTTTGGAGGGCACAAACAAACAACCGTACTGCCAGTGGGGCTGTCAGATCACAAAACACTTTCTTTGGCCTATTTTGTTATTTAGTTTGGAGGACTTGTTTGGACTCACTGTTACAGCTTTTGCCTCTTTCATGCTTTTGGTTTCCATTTTTGCAAAGTATCGCAGACCTTGTTGGAATGCATGACCTGGTGAAGGACAATTTAGTTACATCACCTTACATGTTTACTGAGGATCAGGTTTTCAGTCACCTCTCATTGCCATTTGGAGCTGCCAATATGCAAAGCTGCCGAGTGTAGCTTTAATGTCCTATAGCAGGAGGAACGTAAGGGCTTCCAGGGGTTAGCGTCCTGTCTACTGCGTGGGTACATCTGGTCCCATGGCAAGCACACAGAGAGACTCCTTTGTCAGAGTCTACAAAGGCAGAGAAGGAGAGAGGAAAGAGAGAAAGAGGGACTCTGCTGGCCTTCTTTTTAAACCAATTCAAAGGACTCTCTCTTCTGGAGTCCATTAGAATAGCAGAGTGTCTTCTTCAGTTGCAGAGAGGGTAAAACAAATGTGCTCTGTGGCGGCTGCCAAATAACCTTGGCCACTGCTATTGAAATGGTGGTCAATCAAAAGAAATGGAGAGAGACCGGAGGGGTGGGGGGGGAGCTGTGAAGCAGCAGAGGGGAGCGAATGCAATTGTGACATAAAGAAAATTGAAGAGGGAAAAGGCAAGGGTCAAAGGAAGAGAAACGTAAAGAATAGGCTCAGATAAAAGCAATAACACAATGTATTAATAATTTCAAAAGTAAAATTGAGTGAGGTTTGAGAATCACAAAAACAGGTAAATCAAGGGGAATGAAAAGGTGAAACACTACTCCATAAAACCTTTATGTCAAACTGGAATTAAGATTCCTTTTGGCTGAGTATTCAGAATAGATCATTGTAATTACCCCAAAAAAGAGCTTTTAATTTTATTAATCTTTTTGGATTGACAGCACCCCCTACATTACTGTGGTCAGGGGTCTTACATTTTTGGGCCCGATCTACAATGTCAGTGCTGTTAATTGGTCCAATATCTGTGTGAATGGGCACCGAAAACATTAATTTGTAAAATCACTTCAGTTCAGTAACAGCAGAACAAGCTGTGGCGTGATGTGACATTCACGCAATGTCAGCAGAATGGGACAGTAAAACCTCCCGTTGTTCCGACTTGAAAGAATTCACTCATTATTCCAACATGGCTGCCCTACTACTAGCTATGTAGGCTACTGCTGTGTCACGTATTTGGAGCAATTCATCAAAAAGTGAAACCATATACAAACAAACAGTGTCTAGCTACTTTTAAATGAGCTTTGTCAATTATATTGCTATAAATATTTGTCTTGATGTTACTGCCAACCACTTAGTCAGCAGTTTGTGAACGTTTTCTGTCATTCTTTTCACCAAATGGGAGACATCCCCAATGTCAGAAAATCCTGTTATCTGTGACTTGGAATTACAACTTGGAAGCTGGAGTGAACAATATTTCCTGCTTGGTAACAAACAGAGTGCTGAGTTTACAGGGCTCTCTGTAGCTGTGAGTTTTGGCAGTCTGGACGTTTGTCGTCACAATGAACCATGAAAGAGAGACGGCTAATGCTAGCTATAACCTGGTCCTTAGAATGCTAGGCTAAGTAGCTTACACTTTTCCGAGACAAACTTCACAACGCATTGAGTTCTCTGAAATGTTGAATGTTGGGGCTAGGGTTGCCAACTGTCCTGTTTTAGCTGGGAGGTCCCTTATTTTAGGCTAATTGAGTTGTCCCATACGTTACCTCTCTTGTCCTGTTGCGTTATGGCGGAGCCAGAGGAAGCGCAGCTCCCCTTAATAAAACAGCAGCTCCATGATTTGTGATATTTTGGGTGGTCTCTAAAATATTGACAGCATGCCTTATTGACATTAATCTCTACTGTATATTTCTCTGTTTTGATCATGCAGAGCGTCAGACTTCATCCAGCCAGAGGGAACGATCACCGACCCTCCGCGGGTCGTGCCGAAAAGTGATCGTCCGCTGAAAAATGATTACCGTCTGCTGGAGCTGTATTGGGGGCGGCACGGTGGTGCAGTGGTTAGCACTGTCGCCTCACAGCAAAAAGGTCGTGGGTTCAAACCCTGGTTACCCCGGCTTTTCTGTGTGGAGTTTGCATGTTCTCCCCGTGTCTGCGTGGGTTCTCTCCGGGTGCTCCGGCTTCCTCCCACCATCCAAAGACATGCAGGCTAGGTTAATTGGTGTCTCTAAATTGTCCTTAGTTGTGGATGTGAGTGTGAGTGGTTGTCTGTCTATGTGTGGCCCTGCAATGGACTGGCGACCTGTCCAGGGTGTACCCCGCC
>JAPMOB010252194.1:0-25604 GCA_029875015.1 Lepomis gibbosus
TATATATATATACATACACATACATACTTTAAATCTGTAATAATGTATTTTATATATATTAACTAATATTAATTATCAGGCTTAGAAATATCCGGTGAATACACACACATTTCATCACCAATGAGTGTGTCCCTGTCTCCTCATTCCAAGAGGCTCAGCTCTCAGGGCAAAAATAATAACATTAAAAATCATCAGCTCAGACCTAATCCCACCACGGCCTGTAAACATTTTAATACCGTGGTGATTAGCAGTGATCCTAAACCCCAGACACCCACCCTCCCTCTCAGTCCTCCCTGGCCACGGCTCCTCTCCCACCCCAGTTTTGGCTCACCGTCCCTGGGGGAGGCGGTCAGGCGAGTCCCTGGATTAAGCTCGGTGCTTTGCACCCTCGAGCCCAGAAAGTTAAACCCCTGGACATTCGCCACTTCATTTCTCTAAGTGGCATCGGTCTCCTTGTTATGATTGTTAATTAAAGTTGGATTTAATCAAGTGGCTTTCTGGCAAAAAATATAAAATGCTGCTATTTTTCTCTTATTTGGTGTGTGAGCTGAATGCGTTTTTTTTTTTTTTGCGTTTTGGAGTTTCCATGTGGACTCTATCTGTTCATACAGTAGATCTATCTGTCCTTTTTATTTCTGCGTGAGAAAGTGGGATGTTGTGTTTTGGGGGAGGGTGGTGATTTTTTAGATGAGTGAACAGATGTTGCACTTTCTCAAGAGGGATTTATGTCAGGATAGGAACACATACACACACACACACACACACACACACATTGGTGTTTATGTCATTATGTATGCAAAAGTCAACAATATCTATACACTGTAAAAACAGGCGACAGATACGGATAGATAAACAAGCTATTAATTTGCTGCTTTAAGGAATAATTTGAAGTTCAAATTAAACTGATGTCTTCAAATCTAACTGCTCTTTGGACATTTACTGAGTGTTTGTGTAAACTAACTGCTGTCAAGGTGTAACATCTGTAAGAAGTAACACAATCTTTCTGTCCTGCCTATTCAGCCTTAGTTGGTCTGGTTTGACAGGGAGCTAAATTTACCAAAACGTTGATGGATATGGGAAAACACTGTATTTTAGCATGTCACAGATAACCATTTAGATGTTTTTTCACTAAAGTTAAACATAATCTCAGTACTCCACTGATTTAGCATTGCACTCCAATATGTTAGTGGACTTACATGTTTTTAAGTATAAAAATTGATGCCGCAGAACCAGAGATATCATCTTCTTTTATGCTATACAGATGCAGTAGTACTTCCCAACACCTGTAAAAAGACATTGATGTGTGAAATTGCTGCAGCTCCCCTTCAAAGAAACGAACTCAGTGTCGGGAAATCAAGGGACATTCAATGTGCCATTATCCTGTAATTACCACTGGTAGCCACATTTGTTGGTTTTTATCAAACCTTTTTTTTTAAGTAAACTGTCCTTTACTTTCTTCCTCTCTTCTTTTATGTGGAAGTGCATATCATTTGGTAAAGGAGTGGGGAAACATTTATAAAATCCTCTTTGGAATTTTATATTGAGCTATCGAGAGAGCTATAAGTCAAGAATCTTCATCACATTTATGGAAAAGTATTGCCATAAACAGATCTCCACATTGATTTCCAACATTGCCCACAATATGCACTCAGAACTTATAAAGAGTGGGCTACTGTGGTCTAACCTGGATGGTAAATTTATCTTTTCTGTCACATCACCCACCGCTAACTTTGTACATCTGCTGCTCAGAGTCCCAGTTAACAGTTTTTTGGGGATCTTTTATTGTCTTCACCTCTTTCAGCACGCGCCCGAGTCCTCTTCCTCCCCGTCACCACTTGGTCCTCAACAGACCAACAACAAAGAAGAGGCAGAGCAGACCTCGAGAGCCAGTAACAAGAAACCATCTCCAGGCCTATCCGGCAGGTCAAGCCTGCACCGAACCGGCAGCATCAAGGACCTGATCAATAAATTTTCTGGTCAAGATAACCCTCAGAGCCCCTACACCGGAACAGGACAAGTCCGAAAGTGTGCTTCTGCAGAGGCCCTTGAGTCTCCAAAGTCCAAGTCGAGTCAGTCCACACCAAGCAGCGTCGGACAAGACGAAAGTCCAGTTCCCAGCATCACTGTGACCCCTCCGTTCAGGGAAACCAGTCAGAACGGGACTGAAACAGCACAGAGAGACACCAAAATCAGTAAGATCACTGCGAGAATCGATTGTCCAGTAGGAAGCAGCACTGAGAAGCCTAATTCACAACCAAGGAGCAAAACAAAAACCACAAACTCTGGTAGAGAGTCAGTGGCTGACTCTGGCATGGGATCGGTAAGCAAAAAAAAAAATAGCCCCGACACATCATTTCGATGCCCTTGCATGAACGAAAAGCTCTGCATCCTTTCTGCATGAAGACGGCCCAGCAGCATGGCACTGCAGGTTTTTAAACGCATCTCCTTGCATGATTACAGCGCCGTTCTCAATCAACGTGGCGACTCGACAGCATGAAACCACAACGAGTTTCTAAAGCGCGTGCTTTAATCGCACTAATCAAAACGGCCTCAAGACAGATTTAACGCTGACTCTTCTCTTTGATTCTTTCCCTGTGAATGAGCTTCACGTGTTGCCATTTTTGCCTTTGGTCTAAAATAATAACTTTAACGCTATGACTGTGTTGATTTTTTTGCTGCATGAAAGTGACTTGGACAGATAAAACCTTTGTCCATTTTTGCAATACGTTTGCTTGAGTTTCTGTCTGTTAATTTGCTTCCAGCAGCTTATTGTTTGTTTTTGTTTTGGAAGCCCAAGAAAACCTTGGCTAAATCATGGATATGAAGTCCCAAGTCACGACTGACAAGTATACTATCTGTCTGTCTGCACTGCTGAAGCTTTCCATCCTAATCAAGCAACCTGATTGGCTGCTGTCGTATTGATTCAAACTATGTTGTCAGGAAAAAGAGTTGATTCTCTGCACACTTGTTTTTGGGCTTGGGGAGAATATTATAAGTCCAAGTAAGTAAGTTCTAAATAACTCACGAGTCCTTGCTGTTAAAGTTGCAAGGCTTTTTGTAATTTCTCATTAGATTCATGGCTCAAGTCTGAGTCATGTGATTTGCAACCACACCTCTGGCATGAAATACATTGTAAAAAAGCAAAGTTCCCCTCATTCATTTTGGTACAGTACCAAAGGGTATGAGAGTTGCAAAGTTTTTTTTGTTGCATGAAAAAATAACCTTCTTTAACTCTTCTCCCCCCTTTTTTATTTTTGTACCATCTATTTGTTTTCACTCTGTTGTCAATCACTAACAGCATCCGCACATGCTCAGTAGATTCACCCACATCACTTTTACATGTTTTTGGTTTTCACCCCCTTTGGCAGATGTCGTCATCCAGGTTTATTTCATCCCTCTTTTGCCCTTCTCCTCCAGGAGTCGGAATTTGATTCAAACAAGCACCCAGACAGTCCGTCAGAGGACGAGCCCACCACACCCCGAATTATGACGACCAGCCAGAACCCGAAATATCAGCTGTACCTCAGCAACGACATGAAGACCAACGGGGTGAGTGGCAGGGATGCAGATGGTCTGGGAAGCGCCGGGTCAGTGGGGGAGAATGGCCCCAGGCTGGCCCGATGGGAGACCACCCGGCTGGGCCAGAACAACTACAGGGGGTCCCTGGAGTCCCTGGCCTCACGGGACTGGGACACTACGTCTGAAAGGGTGGGTGAGGCAGACCGTGGATTTATGTTTGTGTGATTCAGATCAGGGAGATTAGAGACAGCTTTTATGATAATCAGATGTTGTTTTACTGCTGGATTTCTGTGAATCCAGAAACACAGAACCAGTTATTAAACAGTGCCATCTCCTGGACAAAACCTACTATTATTTTTGAAACCTTAAAGACTTAATTTCTTACACAACAAATAGAGGGAAAACTGCTGGTGCAATAACTTTTGAATTGTAATTTTTCTATTTTTTCCAGTGCAACAATTATGTCTTGTTTCAAAATGACTGGAATGAAATCACTTTTTGGAAACTGTTATTAACACCCGTTTTTCACTGTTGTCTGGTCTTCTGCACCCTTTTTAGATCTGAAAATTTTCAAGCCCCCCAACGATTAGTGGTTATTAAACAGCACTTTCTCCAAGATAAAACAGAGATTTAATTCAATTCAATTCAATTCAATTCAATACTTTATTGCCATACAACTCGGTGAAAGTTGTTAGGGATTTGCTTCAGTGTGCTCATGACAAGACATCAACATGATACAACCAAAAACATAAAACAAATACATACACAACGATATCCCGCATGGGATGTCGCTTTCCACAGGCAGAGAAGAAGGGCCAGCCTTTCGTATTTTATCTGCCCACAGACGTAATCCACTCGAAAACATAACACTAACAAACATATCGACAAACAGAGCAGCACTATGTCGCCATAGGACGGCGCCATCTTGGATCTTAAGCCCTTAAGCTATTGGATATTAAGGTTTCTCGTTGGCCATTCTGGTCACCTGCCTGTTACCACAATCATAACAGAGTTTCTAAACTTCTTCTGGATTTGACATTTTGTCTAATTAAATGATGATTGAGAAAGTCTGAATTACATATATGTTATCCTGCATCAAACTGAAACAATCAGTATCAGTTTCATGCAAAATTGCGATATGACTTGTTTTACTTTACTTTAAATTATACAGGATTTACTGTCTGCTACAATAAATAAACTGACTCACCCAATAGTAATTTACCACATGTTGCATTTGTAACTAACAGCCAATTATACGGTCAACCCGTTTAAAGAATAAATTGGAATGTAATTAATAACCTCCACTAACAATGACATTTGTTCTATTTTTGTAATAATCATTTTACAGAGCTTCACTGTCGAGGTTGACTTTTTTTCCTCATCTTGTGATTCTGATGTTTTTGACTGATACATCAGAATTACAGAATAAGTCAAAGTTATTTAATTAGATTTTGATTATATTTGAAAATCAGTTTAGTTTTATATTGATTGCATCAACAGAATTGTTTCATGCAAACTCTCTCTTTAGTTATTGATTAGAGGTA
The DNA here is from genome assembly GCA_029875015.1 of Lepomis gibbosus. NCBI lineage: Eukaryota > Metazoa > Chordata > Actinopteri > Centrarchiformes > Centrarchidae > Lepomis > Lepomis gibbosus. The sequence goes on from JAPMOB010252194.1 coordinate 5,064, forward strand.
TGAAATCATTCATTTTGTTTGTTTGTTTGTTTGTTTGTTCACAGTATGGTGTTGTTGACAGCCCTCCAAGGGTGTTCAACAGTCCGTACAGCACGGCCACCTCCATGGAATACAACCCTATGTACCGAATGTCTGAGTTCAAGGTTTGTAATTTGGACGGAAAAACTGAAACACCGTCTTATTTCTTAATCTCATGTAAAATATTTTGTTTTATTTTGTTCGTTTTCCACATACATTGACACATGCGAGCTTCCAGGGCCAATTACACTATCCTGAGCAGGAGATTGACCCCTCTCTGTGCCCCTCCTCCCCTCCTCAGGTTCAGGGTGGAATTTCTCCTACCACCTCGGAGATGAACCTGTACAGCTACAACAGTCGCAGCACCAGTCCCGTGGGCATGCCCTCGCAAACACTCCTCTCCTCCCGCACCCGATTCTCCACCTACGACTCTCTGAGGAGGAGGACCGAGCTCAACAACACGGTACGTTTACTCACATACGCACACAGATAAGACACACACTATCATCATGTCTATGCTTACATATATTTTTTTGTTGCTACAGGTGGTACCCACCCACTACAGCATGCGCTCTGCCACTCTGCCCAATAAAAAAGACTACATAGAGGAGTTGACCAAACAGTTAGACGCCTGCCAGAAGGTAGGCCTCATCTCATTACTTTGGGATTCAAACGCATGTTGTTCAGCTGTGAGGATGTAAGCATCAACAGATGTCAGATAGATGCCAGACAGAAATTCCTGGAGCTTTGAAAGAAGTAAAGATGGGATTGGAGCTTATCAATACCGTTTAAGCAGACCTACTGTAGCAGAAGTCTCACGGCCAGATTGACCGCTAGATGGTGCTGCAGTTAATATAATTATGGTGTGTGTTCTCTCCAGCGTAACCAGTTCCTGGAGGCAGAGAGTGTGGAGATGGAGAAGGAGAGGAACCAGATAAGGTTGGACATTATCTTATTTATCTTTCTGTTTCCTTTCTATTTCCCTGTTTGCTTTTTCTTTCCTACTTTCTAATTGCTGTCTTTCCTGCTGTCCTTCGCCATTGGTCACAATTTTTCTTTTTTATGAAACTGTACTTTACAACCTCCACTTGTTGAATTTGTCTCCTCGCTGCAATGAAAGTGGCTGCTGCAGGGTGTGGTCGGTACACTGTGACTTCACTGGTGGGTGTGGTTGCGTGTGTGATGGACTGGAGACCTTTAACCTAGTGGTTCTCAACCTTTTCATTCATCCAAGCTCCTGCTTAAATAATATTGAGTTTGTGCCACTCAAGTTTTTCTTAGAGAAGACTATTTGAACACTGAGCTGAAAAGCTTTGTGTGACTGTTTTGCCTCTTTGCACCTGTAACCACATCCACAAGTGATGTCACAAATTCGTAAACCTCGAGTCTGACAGATTTCCATTTGATGACTGTCTTCCTGTGAAGGTTTGAGATGCGCGGCCTGCTTGTGAACAACGAGGACCTGCTGAGGACCAACACTCAGCTCACCAACGAGATGAAGAGGATGAGAGAGCAGATGATAGAGATGGAGAGAGAGAGCCAATCCATGGGCGAAAGATACAGAGAGATGGAGGTGTGAGCGGACGGCTATCTGGATGGAATGATCCTGTTGTTATCCATGAGTTTGCACGATTGACTCTTCTCTTGTACCGTGCAGATCGAGGTGAAGTCGGCCCGGGAAATGATGGTGGAAGCCAACGCTCAGGAGTACGCCTTCAATTTTCTCCAGCAGTCCCTCCAAAACAAGATCCAGGACGCTGAGGTACACAGAAGCACCTTGTACCTTGTGGTTTAAGGCACGCACCACGTACCAGACGGTTGCCTGTCATCCCCCTCTCATTCTCTTCTCCGACATTTCCTTTCATTCACTGTTAAAAACCTGCAAATTAAGCCTGTTGCACCTTTCATTTAATTTTGATAATAAACAAGCATGTGTTGCCTGTCTTTTTTTGAAGATTACTGTGGATACAGAAACATCTTGTTGCTGTGACAAACCATGTATTTTCCAAATGCTGAGCTAAGAAAAACAGCCCTTTGCAGCCCTTGCAGACAATGCAGTGGGTTTTTAGATGGTGAAATATGAGGGATTATCCATAAATAATCTACTGCAGTAAATATGATGTGTTATTTGGCAACATGGTAATGCAGTTGTGAGCACTGCTTTCAAAACTCTTATCTGGGCACTCAGGTGTTGTGATATGAGTGCAATCTGTCTGACTGTCACAGACACAAGTTATATGAGGTAGCAGAGCTCTGAACTATGTGTGTCTGTGTGTGTGTGTGTGTTGTGTTCAGGAGAACCTGGAGAAGCAGACGCAGCATGCCAATACTCTGGCTGAGAGGTTGTGGCTAGCAGAGAGACAGCTGGAGGAGCTGGGGATCGACAAAGACACCAGAGACAAGAGGACGTCCAACCTCAACGACACCATCATCAGACTGGAGGCAGAGGTACAATGGCAGTTTGTTTTGAAAACAAGTTAATAATAAAAAGTTTATTTTATAGGTTTGTGATACTTGATACTATAACTGTAGTCTGTTACATTCCTGCAAATCAAATTAACAAAGATCAAAACTTTAATGATGATGATTTACAAGTAAATTCTCTTAGTATTGGATTGAATGCAGAACAATAAAGAAAAGGAAAGAAGTTGCGTTCACAAAATCAGTGGACACAAGCTTTCTTTCCCCAAACATTTTTCGGTTCTAATTGGTCCAGTGTTCCAATTTTCTTTCTTCTACAGTGATTTGGTTTTGCTATACACTGATAACACTTATACAATCAGCAACACCATAGTCATTGTGTTTGCAAAACTAGAATTCCAAACACAAACATTCAAGGTGGTAACCAGCTTCATTACTTATGTCAAAACTGCCTCTGGTCACCGAAAAGATCATCCAAAATGTCGTATCGCTTCTACAAAGGATGCCTTCAGTGACCAAGTATTTAGAGCTGCCCTATCTTTTCCCAGCTGGAGGAGGCCCTGCAGAAGTCCACGCAGGCAGAAGCGGAGCTGAACCTGCAGCAGAAGCTGCGAGAGGACAGCCAGCTGAGGGAGGAGGAGCTCGAGGAGTCTCTGCTGGAGAAGGAGCAGGAGCTGCAGAGACTGCAGGCCCTCGTCAGCAAACTGCAGGGGGAGGTATTCCTACTTGTCCAGTACTTGTATACTCACATATTACATACAACACACACTACTAAGCACAAGCCTGTTAACATTTATGGCACATTTTCAAGCGAACTTTGGTGTCACCTGGGTTTTATGTTGTTGGATAAATGAAAGAAACTCAAAAGATATGAAGCTGCTGAACACCTTTGGTAGAAATGCAGCCTCAGGATCTGTGTGTTTCTGCGTGTGTGTGCGTGCAGGTCTCTGGCAAGCTGATTGATAAGGAGCGGACCCTGGAGGAGGAGATCCAGCTGAGAGAGAAGATACAGCTGCAGTGTAAGCAAGCGGAGAGGACGGTGGACGACCTCCACATGGAGCTGCACAGTACCAACCAGGCCAAAGATGACCTGGTCAAACAACTCAAACAGGCTCAGGTACTGATTTAAATCATTTGATAGTCAAAGTTTCAATTGCAAGGGAAGTTCTTCAGATGCAATTTCAAAGTCTATTACAAAAAAACAGTTGGACACTAAGTAATATTTGCAAAAAACTATATAAGAGTGAATAGAGCATTTTTAGGGACTATTTCCAATTATGGGTTAATACATAAATACCTACAGTATGGTGTGTTTTTATTTGTTTTAGAGTTATTTAGATATATTCATTGTTGGTTTTTGTCTCTTCATGGGATTTGTTGACTACATGAAAAAATACAGTATAGGATATCACTAGATGTCTAAAATATATTCAATATAAATATTAATTATAATAGAAACACAAAATATATATATTTGAATCTACCTGTATGGGATTTCTGACTGCTAAGCAAAATTATTTGGGATGATTTAAAAATATATATATCTTTTGATTTCCTGAAGGTTTCATCCTTGAAGTGAACCCATAGTTGCCGCTGGAGATCAGACAGTATCCACAGTGTGTTTGGATACATGACCCAATGATTCAAGCAGAGATGTCCACTTTAATTAATCAACCATTTAAACCATCAGAGTTTGGGGTTAATGAGGTATTAATTATGCAAATCATGCTCAGCAATCAACATGCTAATTCCATAATCCTAAATATTCATCATGTTGCTATTTCCGAAGATACTTAATCCGTCCCATTTCTAAATAACCTGAATGTGTTCTGCTGATGAGACAAAAGACCGTTGACATCATGAGTGACCTCAGATCAGAGGCTGACTGAAAAAAGTTGTTGATTGAACGATGACTTATTCTTTTTGGACACTTCTTCTCACCTACCTTTGCACTGCATATCAAACAATGTACAAGTCTCAGTCAGTAATATTGCATTGGACAATGATGACGTGTGTATTTATTTATTATCATGCGTTTTTTATCATAAATGTTTCTTAAATGTAAATTGAATTAATCTGCAGGCCTCTGCTGTGTCCCCTCCGGAGTACAAAAAGTGTTTTGAAATTGAAATTGAAATTCTTTCAGGAGAAGATGATCGACCTGGAGAGCGATCTGGAGGAGTTGCATGAGAGCGAGCAGAGATGGGCCGCCAAACACAAGAGAGCTATTGAACAGGTAAACACACTGGAGACAGGACATGAGTTAACTGAAATATTCTGTCATTCAACGGATTTTAAAAATGCTGATTGATCATCTCATTACTTAGATTAATTTTATTTGACATTTCTGTGTTTGCTGTCAGAGTGAGCAGCTGCAGCTGAAGCTGATTCAGCAGAAAGATCTGAATGACCTGCTGGAAACTGATAAGGCCGCCATGGAGAGACAGGTACTGTGTGTTTCTGTGTGCGTCTGTGTGGTTTCACTTCCCCTTTTAGTCTTCATTGAACACAGTTAGACCATCTTTCTCAATACCTCTCTCCGTCTTTCTAATTCAAATTCATTAGACCTATACTGGACAACAAAAGGTGGTCAGTGTAGATTATATGCCTTTGTAAAGAGGTGCGCTTTAGTAGATTTTTAATAGTGACCAAGGAGGAAGAATTGTGGATCTCTGTGGGTGATGGAGTTCCAGAGGGTGGGGGCTGCGACTTTCAAGAGTCCGTCCCCAAAAGTAAGCAGTCTAGCGTGGGGGACAGAGAGCAAGCCCTTGTCGGTGGACCGCAGGTTCTGGGAGGTGGTATAGGGATAGAGAAAATCCAGTCGATACATGGGTGCAGTGGCATGGAGGAGGATTTTATAGGTAATGCAGAATTTGACCGGGAGCCAGTGAAGCTGAATGAAGATTGGGGTGATGTGCTGCCACGGTTTACGGTGAGTGAGAAACCTGGCAGCCGAGTTCTTTACATATTGCAGCCTGTCCAGGACCTTGCTGGGTACCCCATACAGGACACCATTGCATTTGTCCAAGAGGGGGGTGTTGAAGGCATGGATGAGTGACTCGGCCACAGAGTTTGAAAGTGAAGTTTGGACATGCTTTTGAGGTTGTAGAAGGCAGACTTGGTATTGAGTTTGACATGTGATTTCAAAATGACACCAAGGTTGCAGACTTCTTGGGATGGGGAAATGGAGCAACCATCCACTGGAGTCGATCACCTACCCTCTGGAGCAGCAGCTTGGGAGCCACTATCTTTAACTCTGTTTGCTGCTGTTTAGTTTGAGTGGGTTAGATGATATAGGCAGGTTTTTATTTCATTCAGACAGTTCACAAGTGACAGAGGGGAAAGTTGAGTGGATGGTTTGGTGCTAAGATACAGCTGTATATCATCAGCATAGCAGTGGAAACTCAGACCATGGTGGCGGGTTATCTGGCCATGGGGGAGCATATAAATGGTGAAAAGGAGGGGTCCAAGCACAGAGCATTGAGGCACACCTTATCTGACTGGGGATGGGAGGGATTTGGAGTCTCTGAAGGTGATGAACTCTTAGCTATTGGAGAGGTATGACTGGAACCAGGAGAGTGTTGAACTAGTGAGGCCTACGCATTCAGATAGACGGTTGAGAGGGATGCTACGGGAGACTGTGTCAAAGGCTGCTGAGAGATCTAGAAGAATGAGGATGCAATGAGGAGGTTGTTAATGATTTTAATGAGGGCGGTCGCAGTGTTGTGGTGTGCTCTGAACTGATTCTGATATTTAAGAGTTTTTTTTTAAAGGAAAAAACAGAAAAGTGTATAGATTTTTTGGAGGAGGATCCCGTTAATGGGATTATTAAGGAATTGTAATGGAGTAACATACTCTTTGGTAGAGACATTCTAAAAAAAAACATAATGGTGAAACAGTACTTTAAAATTACCGTATGCGTATTGACAATAATTTACAGTCAAGAACATGGTTTAAAGATACTGTACATTCAAGTTGTAGGTAATTAACAATACCGGTACAAAAGAAAAGTGAGCAAAGTGCTAGTAATACCTTAAAAATATTTCTTTCTCTCCCGGCCTGTAGCTCCGTGAGCTGCGTCTGGAGGTGGAGGAGCTTCAGAGCTCCAGAGTTCAGGAGGATGTCATCTCCAGGACGGAGAGCAGAGTCAAAGAGCTGGAGAACGCTCTGAGGACCGAGGAGAGGTCAGTTACATCACTTTTTAAACAAAACTCTTTTAAGATTGCAATGTACCAGAAAGTCTATTTTGTCACCAATGCAATATTTCTTAAAACCTATAATGTGGTCCTGAGGTTTTCTCTATATATTCCAAGGTCACTTTCGGATCATTTGGTCTGGAAAAAATTATTTAGTTCTGGAACTGCTAAAATACAGTTCTGAGTAGAACACAGATTCAACATACACACAAGAACTGCTTTTCAATTTCTGAAAAAATTCCCACACTGATGCATGTAGATATAGCCTATACATACAGAATGCTTTTTTGACAGCGGACAATCAGCAGATTGGAAAGTTGTTAAGTGCTTGAATTCATGAATTCAGTCATCCATCTATTCTCAGAAAATTCTGGCTTGGCATTTTACAGCTTATTAAAAGGCAAACCAATACAATTCAAATAGAAAGTAAGTGATAGACAGAGGTGATTTTACCCACATTTAAGTCCAGGAGCGTTAAAATGACTTCTTTGTTTTTGCAGATTTTAGCTCCATAACTACAAATAATGTATACTTTTAGATTGGTGTTGATCACTTTCAAATGCAAGCTGTACAGCAGAGTTGACATTTTGGTTTATAGCTTTCCGTTCCCAAGCAGCCATCAGATTCCCTTCAGTTCTGTACAATATGAAAATGAATAAGTAGACTATTGAAACTTGCCTAAGTTGTGTCATAATTTAGAGCCAACATCAATTGGCACTTGAACTACTTTACTTAACACCCCACACACAGTAATGTAATATTGTGGAGTGCAATGGATTACTCAACCAAGTTTCAAAAGTATGCTAATTGGTTTTAATTTCTACATGCACAGAGTGGCTGCAGAGAATGGTAGTAAAAAAACCATCAAAATATGCAAAACACAGCAGTTTAGTTTGCAAAATGATTAGCTGTGATACAAACCATATGTAACTGTAGCTGAAAGCAGTGGATTTGCCGAAACATGCTGATACACAGGTATCTACAGTATCTAATTCTGGTCCTGTTGCTGCATCTAGTTGTTGGCTAATGTGTTTGTGTTCTGTGCAGAAACAAGTCAGTTCTGACAAACACCATCAGTAAACTGGAGAGGAAGATCAACGAGCTGAGTGATCAGATGGAAGAGGAACACAGAATAGCTACTGAACAGAAAGACCTGGTAACAAACACACACACACACACACACAAGCCAACCAATTTGAGTTTTAAAAGAGCCCAGCTCTCTTTTTAAATATTTTTCTCTTTCAAAGAAATTCCTTTTTTTTGGACATTAACTGTATTTGTGTAGTCTTCTTCTCTTTTTAGTAAATATCTTTCTTATAAGAACATGACCTGTGTCTATTTGTAAATATAAAAATACAAAAGTATTGTTAATATGTTTCTCTAGTCCTGTCTGTCCAAACTAACCACAGCTCTGTGATTGGTTTTCCAGATGAACCAGAGGATCCGCTCTCTGAAGCGTCAGCTGAATGAAGTAGAGGAGGAGGCGAGCAGGAAGGACACACAGTACCGCCACACCCAGAGAGAGCTGGCAGAGGAGAGGGAGACGAGCAGCCGGCTGCAGAAGCAGCTGCTCGACCAACACCTGCAGACAAAGTACATACTGAAATATACACACACACACACACACACATCCTTGTACTTCTATCTTTGTGAGGACTGTCATTGACATAATGCAATCCATGGACCCTTAACTAAACTTAACTTGCACAAATACAAAACTAATCCTAACCATTACCCTAACCCTAACCTTAATCTAATTCTAACCCAACCCTTAAAACCACATCTTAACATTAAAACAGCCCTTATGGCTAAAACAGCCAAAATGTCTTCATTCTGTTGGTTAAAATCTTGTTACACACACACACACACACATCTCACCTACAGATGTTAAAGCAGCTGTGAACATATGCTTTATTTTTGATACTCAGTGGTTTTGTTTTAGTGATGTATCATTTGGTGACATGGCCGTAATTATCAGTATGATTACTAAAGTTACCAGCGTTTTAACAGTTGTTTAAATATCCAGACACCTGCCAACCTCTCTGAAACTTGTGTTTTTACGGTATGTCACAGTCACGTTGTTTTCATTGCACAAAATAAAACCCCACGTCTCTCTGTCACTGCCTCTCTAACAGGCGTAAGGAGACTCTGACGATCCGTCAGACTCTGGACAACCTGAAGTATGACCTGAGTGACGATGATGACGATCATCTGCTGCAGCAACAACCAAACAACTTAACCAGAGTTTAAACCCTCCACTCCACAATCTCTCATTATGAAACAATGTACATTTTTAAAAGCATTAAACTGGCTACATCTTTACACTAGGGTGTGTTGACATGTGACATGTTTTCAACCTGCCCCGCCACTTTATCACAGTAGACAGTAGGCATCTGCAGGTTGCACAACACAAGGTCCTTCTAAGGAAAAAAAAGAAACATGAATAAACCCATTAGGATCTTGTTCTTTACCACTATTGACTCTATTCTGCTAAAAGTTCAAATGTTTCTTCCCACTTTTCACAGATCTTGTAATTCCCTGAAAAGAACAATTCAATCTGGTACTAAATATAGGGAAAATAGAGATTTTCTCTATTTAAACTCAAGTATATATAAATTCATTATGCATTTATTATTGAAAGCTTTATTGCCCATGTATGTTGAATAGTAAGCCGGCTTGTCGGCAAATTTGGGTTGTTTGCATGTTGAGCTGACCTCTTATGCACTGAGTAAAAAAGTTTAACTTACAATTAATTGAAATGTATTGGAAGTGTACCAATTGAAGTCCAAGATACGCCCTCTCCTGGTGACTAGCATAAATTACAACATGTACCTACATAACAAATCAGAGTGGATGTACAGCATTGCTGTCAGCGTGACAGACTCGACAGACCTTTCAACAATGAAGTCATACGCCACTTTTCTCCTTTTCTATTACATAGAATACTAGATCCGTGGTTTGCTTGTTTGCCAAAGAAATTAAATGTACATGAGTTTGCTATAGAGCGATGTTGATAGTGACAATAATGAGGTAACAAGGATTCACCTTGTAGTTTTTAATCACTTCTTATAGTTGCTACAACAGCTGGAGTCTGTTCAAATGAGCTTTAAACAGGCAGAAGTACATTTTAGAGTTTGCATTTTATACATCATCCAATTTCACCAAAGCTTTATAGCCTTAAAGTCTGAACGAACACTTCTTACTTTGAAAGAAAGTGCAAACTCAAAGAATGTTCCTTCCAAATTTGACAAACTTTTGAAGAGTTTTTTATTATTTGAGTGAGTTTTGCTGACAGTTCTTTAATAAGGAGGCATCACAACAGATTCATCTACAATGTTTAAACATATTCCACAATGGTTGTTGACATATTACAGAGTAATGAGACACAGCATGGTCTACTGCGGAGCTGGGATCTCTGAATGCGCTTGTAGCAAATGTTTTGATTCACAGAATTAATAGATTATTTATACTGAAACCTTTTTTGTGTTTGTTGTTTTTATGAATTTTAAATCTGTATTTGCAATTTCTTGCCGGGCAAAAAATTATTTTAGAGAGTGTAATTTTGCATGATTTCTGTTTTTCAGGGGGTTTTCTCCCTAAAAAAAACTACACTTGGCGTTAATCTGCTTCTTGTTAATTGTATTTTATTCAAATTTATTCAAACCAGACAAAAATAAAAAATGTTTTCTGAAAGCACAGCTGAGACGTTTTAGATCTCAGAAGTAAAATTAATGTCTAAATACAGTTCCGATCCAACGTGTATTCATGCAAAGAATGGAAGAGGCAGAAAAAAACATGGTTGATGTTCTGTATGCTCATATTTTGGAGGAAATAACTTTTTTGTTTTTGTTTTTCAAAAGAAAACTAAGTGCACAGACTGGAGCAAACAGGACTGTTGAATTCACATAATCAGTAAAATACTCACTGGTTTGATTCTCAAATATTAACTATGACCAAAGTTCATCAATACTTAAGGAAATCTCACTTCCTTCTATGGATTGTGATTAAACTGAATCCAGCCATTTTACTTGCTTGAAGGATGTCTGTCATAAACACATACAGCTCATTTTCATACGCAGATTCTCTGTTTACATTTGTTGGCATATTTTGCTTTTTTGGAAACAGGAGCATAAAGTTTTGTCCATGAAAGAGTTTCCTATTTCAGCTGTGCCACTGTGTATTTTGGTTTCTTTTCTCATAACAAAAGAAAGAGATGGTGACTACATATATGTAAAAAGAAAAAGAATACACTGACTTATTTTTGTAACTACACATTCTACTGGGTCTGCTGTTCTCAGCTATTTATTTTTGTTTTTCATATTCTCTCTTTTGGTGAGAAGTTTCTACAATACGCAAATAAATTCTTCTACACTGTGAATTCTGGGTGTCTTGCGTGTGTTTTTTGAGGAAAATAAATTTTACCAACGTAAATATTTAAAACAGCTATTGAGATGAGATAGTGTGCAGGACACGTTTACTCAGAAAATGATTTGAAATGATTTAGAGCATGAAAATGACCTAAAATTAAAACAACAGTGGTTTTGCTTTTTTTTTTAGACAATTTACTGTAAATACATAGAACTACTCATTCTTAACCCATTAATACGTTACAAAATGAATTTCTTACCTCTCCCGTAGATGTGTGCTTTCTCTTCTCTCTCTCCTGTCGCTTTCTGCAGGTTTTTCTGCCTTCAGAGTTTTAGAGTCTGGATCTCTGGTTGTGGGCCGCCTGTCTTTCTGCCACCAGCTGCTACAATTATTACTCCTATTTCTATCATTAATATTGCCATCATTATTAGTATTATTAATTGTACCACTACCATCTTTCCTGTTGTTTTTACATTTAGTAAACTTTTATCCAAAGCAACTTACAATTGCTATATGTCTGAGGACGCACGCCTCTGGAGCAACAAGGTGTCGTGCTCAGGGACACATTGGTGGATGTGTCTGGAGCTGAACCCGGGTCTCTCACACCAAAGGCTTGCATCTTATCCACTGCGCTAGCACCACCCTGTTTTGGTAAAATAAAAAGTGTTAATTAAAAGTGAAGATAAAGCCAAATGAGCTATGAGGTGTTATGCTCCAGGTATAGAAAATTAATTTTAAGAGAAAATTGCAGCTAATTTTGTGACTCAAAGTCAATCATCATGGTGTTCATGTTTCTATGCCACCAGTGTAAACACACGCTCGCCAGGCTGGGGAAGTTCTGACTGAGGAACACTAAACGCGGTGTTCACGACAAAACCTGAGCTACACAACTATTTATTTGAATGTGACTAACCAGCTTTGTTCACACACAAAGAGTGAAGGGGTGAAGAACAAATACAACTGATTCCAAAGTTACTGTAGTACTAAGTCATCTTTAAGCAGCTGTCAGGTCTCTCAATGATAAATTTACTACAAAAATTAAAACGCTTAACTCTACAAGTACTCATCAAAACATCCATGTTCAGTTCCAGGTCATAATACTTTAAAAAACAAAAAGCCATCGTTTTCTCTCCATTTTACAGCTGACAACTGATATATTTTATATTTATACTAACACTCAACATTATGACAAGTAGGACATTCACACTTCATCAAATGTGACAAAAGAAGCTGAATCTACGTTTTAAGTAATTTTCCAAATACTTAAAATGTTTTGTTTGATCCCACATTCAGCAGTTGCCAGATTGGCAGGGGATTGCTCTCAGAATATTTTGATTAAGGTCTGATAGTCATTGCCTCAGCTGGGTGTTGCTGTCCTGACATACAGTGATTTGACTACTTATTTTGTGCTGACAGCAGCAAGGTTTCCTGGGAACATTTTTAAGACACTTCACTGATTGTAGTAGGCTAATCTGTCAATACAGTATGTATAAATCTATGACTATTTCTGAAAAACATTAGCTTTGTAATGTTTGTTTAAATGTTAGAATATTAGCACAGCTAATTGTTAGCATGCTAACATATGTGTATATGATATTGTAAAATAATAGCATGCAAACAAAATTCAGCATACTAATACTTTAGCTACTACTAGCTAAACTGTTAGCTAGTGTTATAGGTAGTACCAACTACCAGCATGCTAGTACCAAGGAAACATAGAAGAAAGGAGACCTATTATACTCTATTTCCAGTCATATATTGTAGTTCTGTGACGCCTGTATGGCAGCTTTGTGTGATTCAAAGTCTAAAAAAAATAATTTTCTGTCTTATACTTCATGTAGGCCTTCATTTCAGCCTCTGTCACCTCCCCCCACAAAGCCCACTGTCTTCTGATTGGCCAAGACCTGAAGCATGTTGCCAGGCTGTTGTTGCCGCTGAGTGGTACAGACAGACATTGCTGTGCAGCGCAAATGACCATATATGGAACACCAGCTCCGCGGAGCTCTGTGTGTCGTAGAACGGAGCCGATGGAAGAAAAAGCAGTTCAAAACAGAGCGTTCAGAACAGGAGGAAATCTGGATTTCTTTTAAATACTTTTATGTCATTATCTGTAGCTTTGGCCATGTTCAACATGAACATCCAACACCGTAACATTGTAAAAGGAAAAGCATATAGAAAAGCTTAATAGGTCTCCTTTAAGCAACTTAATTTCACCAAAACCAAAGCAGACAATTCTGGAAAAAAATAAACCCACGGCATAAAACAAACACAGATTTATTTGCAGCTCTGACATCAGAAACATTAAACGTATTACAGGTCATTTCATTCTCATTGTGTCAAACATGCTGACAGTGCAACAAACCCAACAAACACACAGGCATTGATACACGCAGTGAAAACTGAAGAAACGTGTACAAACCGCAGGCATCAGAGAGAATTCACACACCGAGGATTTCCAAAAATAAAAGCTCTTAGAGGTAACTTGAATTAAATAACTGTTTTGATATATCGGGCACAAAAACAACATCATGACTTCTGGTCTCTTTTGCCTCTGCTTTGTAATCTATAATCAATAATGCATTAAAATATTAAGTAGCTCACAAACTTTACAGAGGATCAGACAGAAGAGTTACTAACAGGCACGACATGACTCTTCAAACAGTGTAAACTTTCAAAGTGAATTAAAAAACTACCAAAACCATTTAAGACTTATGAGAAGCTTGAAGAAAAACATGATTCAAGACAGTATAAATGTAAAGTCAGTAGATGTCAGATACACCTGTGGAACAGCTGAATTAAAGCAAAAGGGCATAGGAGGACAAACATTATTAAAATTTCAGTAACATTTGAGAAAATATGAGCAACTTAAGAAGAAAGGCTCAGATAAAAGCTGACAAATTGGTACTGAAGATTGTCACAATTAAAAGGCATTGGTTGAACATGTGAAGGAAAAAGGTCGTCCATCTAGAGGTGAGGCAATCTGGAAATCTGGACTCTGTGTCAAATACTCAGACAACCACCTGTTGATTTTTTTTATGAGCCAAGTTTTTCGCCTTGCTTTATTTAATCTGGAACTGTTAGGTCGATCTGTTTAATCTTTTTGTGTCAATGTAAAATAAATAAAGATTAAAATAGAACAAAATTAAAAGAAACATTTTGCTGCAATTGAAACCAAACGTGTTTTCTGTAATCAATGAGGGACATTACAGATTAGAAATCTAAGCCATAATTGAACTGTTTCACCAAACATTTACCAAAAATATGTAGAAATATGTGAGAAATATTATATATATAATTATATATATTTTTTTTAAAGTCTTTTAGAGGCATTTTAAAGCTGCTCTATCTTTATAAAAACAATCTATTGTGTAATGTGAAAGGCGATCCTCCTTGTGAACCCCCAGGGAATTATGCAGCACAATACAGAGCTTTTTAGCCTCTTTTAGCATGTTGTTTTGGTTTTTGGCACATTTAGTGTATGATTAAGTCTCATAAACCCCCTTTCCAGCAGCAGCAGGCAGCTGTTTGTTTTTCTTTTTAGCAAACAAGCTTACATTAACTTACTGCACACTACCTGTCCAGCCCCAAACAGCAGATAGACAAAGAATGGAACATCTAGCAGCTACGGAGTTAGGGGAGACCAAAGCAGAGCTAAAATGATAGTAAACCTTGTAATAAGATTTATCAGATGAACACAAACAAAAACAAAATGTTACTCTGTGTCTACAGCTGTTTGCTTACACATTAGCCACAACAATTTTATAAGGTGTCAGTGCTGTGTTCCACTTGTTCCACTGTCCCCAAGTGGTCTAAAAAGTTCAGTTACTGCAGCGTTGACTATCTTTAAGGTCCAAGTCTTAAAGATACAATTCTGCTGAAATCTCACTTGCTTAACTGTAACAGGACAGAGGATAGAGGATTTCACTAGGCTGCTGCTGTAAGTGTTTGGAAATATGTGAACCGTACATTATCATTACATGATATACTACTAGACCAAAATTACCTACATATTTGACCAAAAGAAGCTACAACAAACCTATAGAGATACAGTGTTCTCTGGGAACATTATCACAGTTATGCAGCTAAGTAACCAGGGGAGAATGTTAGAATGTGAGCCATCTCCTTATGTCTTTATAATCCCCAAATAAATGTTATGATAAATTAAAGCTGGCTTAAAACAGCAATGGGTGTTTAATATGGCACTGAGATCAGCTGTTGGCAGACGACTCTGCTTGGCTTTTGAACAAATTAAGAACACAAAACAAAAAACACATTTTGTGGTGTGTGTGTGTGTGTGAAGGCAGTTTTTCTCTGAGTGAACAGCAGAATGAGGTTTAGGTTTAAAAACAAACAGTTTGTTACATTTCCTTTTTTTGTTTGGCAAACTGGCAAATTTGATATACTGTAGGTGACAACAAGGTGATGCCAAAGCTCTATGATCATTTAACTAAGGATTTTTAATGGAGCACAACACAACAAATATTACTGATTTTAAAAAAAAAAATCATACTTGCATTACTGCCGACCCATTTGGCAGCCACAGGTTTCACTTACACTTTGAAAACCAACCTGCAGTAATCCTAAAATTATGCAGCTGTGAGTTGGGACTGCTATGTAAACCTTCCCCTTGGCTCACTAAAGGACGAAGTAAGGATTTAGCTGCCAGCAGGTGGCAAGCAAATAGATAACTTCACTTGTTTCTGGTGCACCTCAACTGGGCTCAAGATTTTTCATGAAGTAAGGCAGATCAAGGTGTTACTTTATGTAAGGAAAATTGTTGTGTTGCACTTAAAAAAAAAAAAAAAGAGATCATCTTAGAAGATCATCTGATTTTTGACATTTAAATGGGCTTTTTGTAAGTTTATGTCTAAATGAATTTGAAATACAGACGTTTCTTGTTGTGTTCAAGCGTAGCATTGTGGTACAACAACACAACAACATGATTTCATTAGGTTTTCTGCACCAGCAACCTTTAAATGGTCTGTTATTCAATGAAAAAGGTGTTGTGTTAAGCAGCAAAACACAACAAAATGTTGATCCACAGTAACTTCAAGTTTTGAACTAAAAAAGTCAAGTTCAGAGCAAAGAAACAAAAGTCTTAAACAACTTCTACAATTCCTCTTCAAGCGCTTTATAATAGTGTGTTTCCTTCATGTTAGAGACGCGTTGTGTTGCTAGAGTTGTAATTTTTGACAAGAGCACTACAGCAAATGCAGTTGAGACCATTTTCTCTTGACAGACCTGAAACTTACAAAAGGGGGTGTATGAGATATAAAGAATATAAAAAAAATATGACAACAGAAATAATAATAATGTTTTACATTTCTTTTAATATAAATAATTGGTCACTTTGTAGTCTAACAACATTGGTCATGTATGGGGCATTAAAGCAATATTTCACTTGGCCTGATAATCTGTTACAAAGAGATAAAAGGTCAACATCTGAAAGCTGCCCTGAAAAGCTGACGCCAACCAACTGACATTTGTAGTTTTTTCCGTTCTTAAGGTTAGGGCAAATAATTATGCTGATTAGATATAATTTTCCTCTCCACTCGGAAATTAATTAACTTTTTCCAATGCGTTTATTTTGACTTACGACCCGTGTTTGTTCTATTTGTAAAACAGCCATCGTGTTTTTTAGGCTATTGCTATTGTTATTTAATTTTCTGTAAATGTTAGCAAATTGCAGTGATATTGCATCCTCTTACCTCTGACCTATCTCGAACTCCCACAGAGATTAATATCTGTTCCACTACATTGGAATAAGGCTTTAAAAGCCAAGGCAGTAGATCAGTGTGGACCAATACTATCCTGATCTAGGACACTCTATTAATGATATACAATGTAGGCTTTTTTTTCTCCATTGCACATGTGTCATGGTGTACCCATATTTGTCCTACAATATCTGTAGTCAGCCAAGTCTGGCACCATCATGGAGGACTCATTAGAGTCATCTGTACAATAGCAAAGTATAACCAACTGGGCTTCTAACAGAAAGCTAGCTGAAGCACTGTTGTGTCTGCTGATCTGTTCAGTCCAAAGTAGGACTGGGAAATAAACACAGTATATATACTTAGCAAAATTACAGTCACAATTCAATGTTACCGGCGTAATGTAAAAGTATCCAAACAATGCTACTCCTAATCAATCATATGGCAGTCTGAACGGCAAAAAAAGAACAGCAGGGTAGGTTACGTTAGCTTAACTTACCGCACGCTTTTGTTTTGGAATCAAAGGTCAGAAAACTTAAAAGTACGTAATAGGTAGGACTGATACGACGAGGTGTAAGCTGCTGATATGTTTTTTTCTCAATTTGAGTTGTTTATATATAAAAGCTACTGAAACACTGCAAATTGACTTCAAAAACTCATCAGCCGCTTTTTCACAATATTAGCACATTTAGCCACTGCTAAAGATGGAAGGTTGCTACACGTTATCCTAATTTCAAGGCCGTCTCAACACAAATGTTAAATTTATCAAGGTTGTTGACCCAAAATATGAACACTTAATACTCTCAATCAGGTGGTCATAAGCAGAATAATCTACCCTTGACCTGTTTAGTTATGAAAAATAATGCACTCCACAGAGGCTATTTACCCTTCTCTGCCTTGGGTCGGTTTGTTTATTGTTAGAAATATAAAGTTTAATATAGGTCTAATATTTGTCTGCCCAGCTCATTTTGGATTAAGCTATATTTGATATCCTAAAGTTAGCTATAGAAGCTAAAAAGCAGACATTAGCATGACAATAAAAATCAATCACTGATTAATCTGAATCAGAAACAGATACCATGGTTGATAGACAGGTTGTATGTTTAGAAACACAATAAACCGAACAGCCATTCTCACTCAGGTGTACACAAGACCTCCAACAACTATGCAAAACACAATTTGGTGCATTTCTAGCAAAATTCCAAACAAAACTGCTTGAAACACTGAATTATCACCATATGTGGCCTGTAAGGATACAGCATTGAAAACAGTGTGGAACAGGGGGAGAGAAAAAAAAAAGAGGAAAAAAAAGTGGTCACGCAGTTGCTCAGCCCGGCCCTGGAGGAAAGGTTTCAGGAGAGGAGATGACTTAATTTACACAGACACAGCCTGATTCTAAACTCTTCTTGGCCCCGATTAGGCTGTCATCCAGTGACAGCCTAAACAGGAAGCAAAATCTTTCCCTCGTGGACAAAGTGATTAACAGATCATACTTTAAAGAGTTAAAATGTAACATCTCTTTTTGTCTGTTTAGATCCATTCAAATTATTTAAACCACTTGCAAGTGGAGAAATTGGGAGCGTGCAGAGATTAATTCCCAGGCTGCAGGTTTTAAACGAGGCACATTATTTGTCTGACAGTGATGAAATTGTCCCCTCCTGTTTTAATTTCCTCAAAGGCAGACATGTTGATACTGTATTTACCTTGAATATCCACCAGAGGGGGACAGAGTTTATTTCATTGCCAAAGTGGCAGACCATTTGGGGAGGAGAAGGAAGCAGGGTGGAAGAGAATGAAAAGTAGAGCCGAAGATGGTTAAAGGTTCCCTCTTGAACAGAAGAGAGTGAACAGGAGTAGATGAAGAAACATGCAATCAAAGATGACAGAGAAGGTAAAAGAAGGTGGGAATGTGCTGAGTAGAAAGGACAGACGACTGAGGTGGTTTCCTGAATCGCCTTGTGATCTAGCATGCACATTTCTTCTCATTGAGCTGCGCGTCGGCAAGCTTTGTGGCCCCGTTCCCATTGGCTGGCTCGGCGGGCGGTTTGTCAACGCACTGCTCCATCCTTTTCATGACCAGGTCCAACAGCGTTATCACCGCCTTGTCCACCTCCACTCCTGTCGCTGCACTTGTCTCAAAGTACGGGATCCTGTGCGCAGCAACAACAGAAGTCTTTGTTTAGAAACAGTGGAATGTTTTAGCAAATTACACCAAGACTATTTTGAAAATAATCCCATCGATTTTTAGACTAATTTAAATTGTTCTCACTTCATTTCTATTAAAAAAAGGTAATTATTTCAACAGGTGAATCATTTGCTTATTGAGCCACTTGGGCCACTGTCTAACCCCCCACACCTTTAATTCTGAAGATCGGAGCCATATCTTTCACTTAAACCTTGAGCGCTTCTCTACATTTTTTCCCCCCTTAATCTGTGAACAAAGACTGCCACATTGATCCCTACCGTTTACTCAGTTGAGCAATTAGCCTGCACAGATTTCCAAATCAATATTTCGTGTGCTGTTGAAGAGGCTTTATAGGGACTAGCAGGGACTGTTTGAGGAAAGCGAATGGTCTTTGCTGAAATTTCGACACCCAAATGCTTGCTGTTAGACAGTTGATTCCCATTAGTGAGATAGCGGTGAGTTTTCTAAACATTCTCTGCTCAAAGCGGCATCACCACATGACGTTAACATAGCTGTGATGATGAACATTTTACAATTTGACAAACTGAGGTCACAGCACGCTGAAATAATCTTTACTGGCTGCCTGGGAATCAAAAAATCTATTTACAGTTTAAACTGATGGATGGTTTGGATAATGATCAGCAATAGTGCATGTATTAAAAGTAGCATAACTACCATAGATTCATTTGATTAACCCTAAAACTATTAGATGAGTAACCAATTAGTCATCGGCTGAAACGATTAAAGGATTTGCTTCTTTTCTTCATTTTAAATAATAAAAATGTAAATAAAGTCGAATAGCTGGACTACCTTTGGGTTCAGATAACTTGTACTTTTTCACATTTAATGGACTTAACAATAAATTGCTTAATAAATACAATTAGTGATCATAATAACAGGTGGCAAAAAAATCTGTTTTTTCTAGATTTCTCTCTCTGTATTGTGACATCTAGAAAAACAGAATTTATTTTTATTTTTAATAGTTACAGTATTGTTTACCATACATAATGATGTATACATTTGACCTCTGTACATGTACAGTATGCAATGTGGAAATAATAAAAATAAAGATAAATATGAATGAATACATTTAAATATATGTTATCTGTAAAATACATTTTAAATTTACCATTAAACAGTATCTGAAGTTCATACTGTATTTATGTCCCTGAACATTTTTGAATTCCCCACAGAGTTTACTACTTCCCGGAACAGAATTCTGTTGCAGGGTAACATCAGACTTAAGTCTTAGTTGGCTGGAAATAAACTGTTACCTTGTCAACAGGAAGTCATCTGTTAAGAAACTGTTGTGAAGTCAGCGCTACACATGAGTCATGTACTGCCTGTAATGCTGGGTTTATCTCCTTCCATGTCTTACAGTTAGCCTGCTATTTATAAAATCCCTGCTCTTAACTGTGTGTTTGTGTGTGTAATGTGTGAGCTTTAAAACGAGAGTTACGAATGTAACTACGGTTCTATGAATTCTGGATGACCGCCAGACGGCGGTGCAGTAGCACTGGATGTCTCCATCTCGCATTTGCGCAGGTCGAGTAATTATACCAACAAAGTCACCTGTGACCATGCGATGACGTAGGGCGCACGCCCCAGTATAAAAGCACACGTCATCACGCAATCTGTTCCT
>JAPMOB010252195.1:0-11987 GCA_029875015.1 Lepomis gibbosus
GAATATTCACTATTCACTGCATCATCATTGCACCGGACAGAGGCCAGCAACAGAAAGTTTTATATTTTACAGTTTTCGTATAGGAATTTAATCACTAAATCCACTCCTGAGAAGTTTTGAGGTGAGAAATCAGCTGTTTAGATGTCGAATATTGAAAGTTTTACGAGAAGTGATGGCGGAACAAAAATGTGCTTGAATATTTTCGGAGTTGAGGAGCTCGCAAGTGGCTGCGGGGGAAGCCTGCGCCAACCCGCTGGAGGAGCGTGTGAGGCTGGCCAGCCGCCCGCTCACAGAGCCCTCTGCTCCCGCCGTCACACAGACCGCTGCAGCAACAACGGCAGAGGAAAACACAGCTGGAAGGTTTTCATACCGCTTATCTGTCTTTACATTCTCAGGAATATTCAAACGTTTTAACCGTAGACTGAATATATTTTAAGACCTGTGTGGATCGCTGGTGTGTGTGGCACATTGAATATCACGTCGCGGCAGTTCTGTAGCGTCGCTATCTCTGGGTAGGCCTACTATCTGCAATGGAAAACGGAGCAGGGCCGAGTAGAGTCGACTCTCTCGATTTTCACTATGGTAGCATTTTCGGCAAGGCAGCATAGATCATCAGAACACCGGCAACATTTCAATGTTTAGTCCTGATGGTAAAATGTGGAACAATGATGTTGTGTGGTTGTGGACTGGTAATAACTTCTACCATCTGCTAGGTTACCGTCGCAATCTGAAGCGGCTTTGATTGTTTGAAATTAAACCATGTAAACCTGTTTTCGTACAACTCCTAATTAATAATTTGATCCTAAAAATGAGCATAATACCAGCTCTTTAAAGCACATAAACATTTTCCAGTAGACACCCAAAATAAAAGTATAAACCTGAAAATGAGCATAATGTTGGACCTTTAAACATCACATTGTGGTTGCAGTTGCTTTTCCTGTGTGTATGTATGAATAAATGTACATCGGTCAGTTGACTGAGGATTAGTGAGTGAACTGTTTGCACTTTATTGACCTTGCCATCATGTATGGAAAACATTGCAATTACAAAATATTTTAAAGTATGTGGACATTCATTTTTCAATTCATTAAATGGATTTGTGAATACACATTTTTGCAACATGGGCTTGTAGTTTATTTTTCACTTGTAAAATGTCTGGTTCAGAATATAGTTCTCATAGTTTATTAAGAGCACAATTTGAGGGATCACTATCAAAATGCTAGTTTGTGTAAAAACAAACAAATTGGCCAATATATTATCAATTATTAGATGTTTTTGCTCTCAAATATTGATATATTACCATTACCATTGGTTGGGCTATATGTCTTTTTGTACAAGATTAGGTTTTTACATGATTTTACATACCAGTTGTGCATTTTGTAAGGAGCAGCAAAAAAGGCACTGTGCATGCAGCAACCACATTTGCTCTTGAAGGTTCATTCCCATTCTGTTTCCCAACATATTTGACCAGGAGAATCAATTTGAACCAGATGTCTTCATGTTCCAGCAGACTTCTTAAAATGAGAATAAATAAACCTACTCACAGTGACAGCCTGCTTGCCTGTGTCTAAATGCAGTAGCTACGCTTGGATTGAACTGGTGACTGGCAAATGAGACTGTCGCTCATATAGCAGTGGCCCCTGAACTAAACCTTCCTCTTCTTGCTCTGAAGCTATTTCTTAACTTCCCAACCTGATGCCACATAGTCTCAACCTCCTCTCCTCCCTGTGGCCTCTTCTTTATTTTCAATTCAAATGTTCCTCCCAATGATTATAGTCATCATTAGATGAGCATACATTTCTTAGGTTAAGTACATAACACATAATCATAATCATAGATCATCTAATGTATCCTGTATGTCCTCTATAACATACTAGTAAAAATAGCTTGACCTTGGCATGTGTCATTTAGTTTAGTGTTTCTGAGGGTAATCTATCTATTGATGTCTGTGCTACTTGATGTGTTGTAAGCCTATACATGGGTGCTGAAGGTCAATAATGACATTTGACTAAATGAGTCCTTAAAGATAGGGTATACAAACCAATTCAAACCAATCTTTTTGTCAAATTCAGGGAATATTTTCTTACGGTCCACACACTTTGCCCTGTGTGCTCTAAAAAAATCCAGTGTTTGTATATAGCCATGGCTCTGGGAAAGAAAGTGAGAAACAATGTTATTCCAGCGGTTCCAGACATGATTTGTGTGTCGTGTAATGTTAAATGACTTGCCCACGGACATTCAGCTTACTTTCTATTTTGCCAAGATATGCTGTTGTTGTGATGTTAGCTGTAGCAGCAGGAGAGTTGAGTATTGCTGCATGTAGCCGGTGAAACACTGAATTGACTCGGCCTTTATTTGGGACAGGCGTCCATATGGGACAGGCCTTTAATTCTTTTTGCACAAAACTGAAACTACTATCAAACAGTTTGTTTATTTCAAACAGAATAATACTTATGTAAAAATTATCCAATAATATCAAATACATGTCATTCATTTGATCTAGCTCTGACAGATGGCTTATGCGCTTTTATTTTGAAGGTAGCAACCGAACAAAAACACGGTGCAGGATGAGAAAAGTTAGCAGACAGAGAGAGATGGACTTCACATTTTTCTCCTTTTCCCCTCTTGTAGCCATGCAGGTTACACTGGTAAATCTAGAAGAATTAGACTTTGGGTCTTGTTGTTTCCATTAAATGAACTTACTGTGGTATTGTGGAGAATTTAACTGATGTAATGATGTTCAGTATGTCCATATTGATATATTGATCGTACATTTAATTTGTATCTAAGCAGCTTAGAATCGGGCGATCCTGCAGGATTTAGGAGGTTTTATACATCCAAAAAACTTCTCTAAAAACATGACCAGGAGTTTAATTGAGGCAGGCATTTGTTTGTCAAAATGTGTTCCCACACCAGGCCAGTAAAGGAGATAGGTGCTATTTGGGAATCTGCTATTAATTGAAGTTTTATGGTATGTCTATTTATGTGTACTGTGAGCACCAATTTATACAAAGGTCCTTGCATGTAAAAATGTACCTGGCAATAAACCTAATTCTGATTCTGAAGTATTACCTCCCAGTTTATTATTATTAATTGTTGACAGTCTCAAGAAAATATTACTATTCACACTTCAAAGACACTGAGTAGTTAAGCAGATAGCGGATGCCAATTTCCCAGGCAAATTATGTCATATCATCCTTCCCCTGAATTAGGTAATAACACCATTTGAATTCAATTACGTGAATTGAATTAGATTGCTACCCTCAGAATGATATTGCTTTTACAGCTGTTGAATGAAAATTGTTCTGCAAAGCAGAAGCAAAGCCTGCTGAGCTGTAAATAATCACGTAGTGCTCACTAGTAAAATACACTGCTACTGCAGTATTAAATAAATTAACTTGACCAGGCTGCTCAGTGCAGTTTCAAACAATATTTCACTCAGACAGAACATGTAAAATAAACCATTTACTATAGATGTACTGACAGAGTTGATGACAAATTATTTCCAGACTTGATATCACTTTATATAAACAATTTGTTATTGTTTTTAGACTTAAATGTTTTTGTGAACTGACTCAACATCAACTCAAATAACGAAAATTGTTGTTGAGTTATTTTCTTGAATTTCTTATAACTGGCATCTCTCACTGTATCCACTGTCTTCCTTTTTAACTTTTTAATCAAGTCTTAGAAACTCTGTGAAGCCAATCATAAAAAGGTGAGTCTGTCAGGGTTTGGGTTGGTTGGGGGGGGGTTCAGTTGTTTCCTATGTTCTTATGTAGTTTCTAGTTTTCATTTGTGTTCTGGTTTTGTTTTTCTGTCTGTTTCTTGCTTTTGAATGTTTTATTTTGTGACTTTGTTTCTTGTGTGTTTCTGCGAGCTTCATGGTTCCTGTGTTAGTTTGTAGTTTAGTCTGCTCCTAGTGTGTTGTCATGTTTTACTTCCTGTGCTTGTCTCTGATTGTTGTATATTAGTGTATTTTAGTGGTTGTCTTTCTTTAGATGCTTTCACACAGAGATTCTACAATAAACGCGGAAAGAATGCAACCATGTGTGCTTTCATGTAGCGCTCCGGCTTTCCAGGTTACCTCCACTGAGTCCGCCTACACCGCGGCTGCCAGACCTCATCCAGTCAATTGTCAAAATAAAATACCCTTTGCAGATTCCCGATTGTAAAACAACAATAAACACTGTCAAAACAGACAAAAAAGAAACCATTTAACTATGTAGCCTACTTAATCATAGTAGAAGCACAAAAGCAAGCACTGATTACCAAATCAATAAAATCTAAACATGTCAGCAAAATGCCTGAAATTCTGAAATGCTTCCTTTAGATATGCAGCCTGAAGTTGACGGACCGAAACAAGAGCAGAGAGAGCTGTGGAGAAGGTAGCCGAAGCACAAAAATGACAAATAAACAAGTCAATGCATCGACACTTCCAGTGGACACTGACGCCGGGCTAAGGACCTAGAAAAGCCGTGGCGCAGCTGTAGTCAGTAGATTTAGACCGATAAAATAAGTCTGAGATAGGTAATACAACAGTTTGAAACGTCACTCCTGTTCCGGCATGCCGACTGTGGCTTTTCACACAGACATCGTTCCGCCTCTGTTACTACCAACATTGCCAGTTCAGAGGCGGATCAAATCGGACCACCCTTTCCGGCTCAGTACCTTTCACACAGCGCAGCGAGCTGGCGTATTGGCGTATTGGCGTAATAATCCCGGAAAATTGGTTAGTGTGAAAGCGCCTTCCTTGCCAGTTCATTGTATTCCTTGCCTGAGTTCTCCTGTGTTTTTCGTGCATCCTGCATTTTTGTGAATTTTCTTTGGATTTTCCTTATGTTGGGTTATTCACAGGTTGTGTCCTGCAATGCTATACTTCCTCACCTGTAAGTTTCACTGTGTGTTTGCAATAAACCTCACCTTCTCACCAATACCTGCTTTTTGTTTGCATTTTGGGTCCAAAACTCTTTTCCCAGTGAACGTGAGAGTCATATTATTGATTCTAGTACTAGTCTAGAAGTGGTTGAAACTGTGTCATAGATGCTTGCTTCTGCTCTAACTTGCAAAGCTGATGAACATTTACATTAACAGGATCCTGGCCCCTGTGTCAGCCCAACAATATTGCATCCTTTTGAACTAAAATTTCATTAGGAACACAACAACATTTTTATTAGCTGCAAAGGTAATAAGATGAAGAATTTACATAGTCAACTATGTCTTATAATTTCACCTATTGATAGACAGTGTGTTTATGAGAGGTTATTGATTCAGATATTGCCTGATACAAGTACAATGGAAAAAAGATTAACTAAATTCATCTCTTTCAATGCACAGCTGAGTCACCAGTCCTCCATGGTCAGAGTGTGCCAAAAGAATAGGCTACAGTTGGAATTAACCTTTATTCCCATTTTGAAGCTATTTTTAGGCAATAGGGTCACTGGAGCTGTTGCTTAAATGCATTGTTCTCTTGGTGGCAGCAGTGCTGTTATTAGAGTGTTTAGCCTGGAAAGTTGTATTTAAAAACAGTATACTATATGAAGGCAGGTGATACTTATACCTGATTAGTTACAAATTTGTGGTTCTAGTTAAAAGACTATGTAAATAAAAAGCCTGTTTAAATTCTTCCAACAATGAGCAAAGCATTTTAACACAATAGTGTCTACAAACAATGCTGTAGAGCTATGCATTGTTAAATTCCTCAGTGCTAGCACTTTCAGAGGTCTCAGACTAGCTAAGACCGCAGAGTGTATGTATGCAATATTTTATGCAAATGAAATTGTGGTTTTATGTATGTTTTTTTGTTCATGTAATAGGTTTGCAAAGTGAAAAAGTCCACTCCAAAGGGAGTTATTGTAAGGATGATAAAAATGATGTAATACTGAGTACATTAAGTGAGTATGTAAGGATAATCAAAAACGGCGTTATACTGAATACATTGAATGGCAGGATATAAATTGGGTTGATATAAGTTAAAAGATACTTAAAAATGTCCATAAAAAGGGATGAAAATGCTTTGAATCATTGCACTGTTTGGGTAAAAACAAAACTGATAATTCATTCCCTTATAGAACAGGAGAACGTTAAAATACACTATGATCTGTAGATCAGTAATCCAATTGCATCTTGGGTAAAAGAGGCTAAAAAGGTTAGTGGGATGGATAGACAATCTGTGTTTAAAATGCTGTCTTATGTAACTTCTATATAATTTTGGGGAAATGCACCTTAAATAACAATATGCAGTGTTTGCTTGTTTGCATAAGTTTCACTTTCTTTTTGACATATAGTTTTAAGTACCAGTTTGTGATTGGAGAATCTGTTCACGATTGCTCATGCCTGTGTACGGAACGTGTGGCTTACGTTCGTCCATTACAATATTGGACTTGACTGAAGCTACATCCTGTCCGTGTCGTACTTTCTATTTTCCCCCTTTACAGGTAATAACGAGGGTTTTTGTTTGAATAATTTATGTATGTGTTTAATACTGTATGGAACATGTGGGGAGTAAATATTACTGACTGTAGCGATTTATATATGCACAATTAGCAGGCTAAAGGTGAAGTGTTGCTCCAGTATAGCCTGTATGCTAGCTGTATCATGTGGACCGAGGTTAAAGCGTGGTTGTAATGTAACGCCGCTACCGCCGTTTTCTGTGTGAATTTCTTTTAGATCGTAGGGATTGTTGTAGCTTAAGAAAAATGAGTGTTAAATGTGACGAGGCAAGATATTTTATATGTAAGTGCAACACTGCTACTGAAGTTAAAGTAAGTGTATTCTGAATTAATAACAACTCTAAGGTAGCAGTATTTAGCATTAGAGAATATTTCCAATTGTGCTGTTTATTTTTCTCGACACTTTACAGGGTGAAGCTAAATCCATTTTTGTTTAAATAATCTTTTCTTAAATGTACAAATGTTATTTGCCAATACTATTAAGCTGCTGTGAACGTATTTTGGTATATTTTTGGTAAATACAAAACAACATTGGACTTGACTGAAGCTACATCGTGTCCGTGTCGTACTTTCTATTTCCCCTTTTACAGGGGCGTAACATTATCATCTCCCACAGAAAAAATGCTCTTGAACTGCCTGAAGACAGCTTGATTGTAGTTCAGCCTTTACTTCCGTAAAGTATCTGCGTCACTTTGTAACACGCGTTATAATGCTCACCTAGCAGGCTAGTCTGGCTCGCCCACAAAAACACTGGTGGAGAAATACACTGACCTGCACCGCACACAGTGACAAGGTGAAAAAAGAGTGTTTTTTGAAAATCAAACCATACATACTATTTTGGTACAACCCCTAAATAAAGTTTTGAACCCGAAAGTGAGCATAATATGACCACTTTAAGATCTCCAGCCGTGCATGAGCATGTGTAATCAAAATGACACATTTAGGACACATGCTGACAAATTAGCTATTTCCATGGAAACAAAGACCGCTAAGGAATACCATCAGGTCCATCTGAAAGCTCCAGACAGAAAGTAGACCTTAAATTAAGATTATTTTTTGTTTCCAATGTCTAGAAAGATCCCCTCCAGAAATGTTTTAAGACATATAAAAATACTCAGCTTTAAATAATAATTTGTATGATTGTTCAATTAACTAGTTAAAAATGGTGTTTGTGTGTTTCCACAGGGAGTGACTCGTCTAGTGCAGTAGTCAGACAGAAGATGCATGCTTGCTTTCTTTCTCGATTTTAACCTTTCCCTGACAGCCTGCTGCCGCTGACTAGCCCATGTGGTGAACAAGGAAGCAGCCCTGGGTGTAAGCCCTTCCCTGCCAGTAGATAGCTTCTCCTTCACCAAAACTTTTGCCAGGCTTCCTTGTGGCCACACAGGGTAACTCGGTGCCTTGCGGCCTCAGCCTAACTTGGTGAAGGATCTCGGAGGCTGTCCATGGCCAGCCACTGCCCTGCTGCCTTGTAAAAAGTCTATTAAGACAAAGGAGACAAAGAAAACGTAACGTATTTGACGGCACATGTTAGGCAGTCCTTCAGCAGTCTGGCAGTTCCAGCAGCCTCCTGCAGTCATGGTGGGTGACTGGTCATCCTGGACTTTGTCCTTGCCACAACGAACAATCTGTCATGGCGAAGACAATGCTACTGGGGACTGCGCAACCCCTGTGGCACTCTATAAACTTCCTTGCGCAGTTCTCCACCTCTGACCATGGTGTACAATAACATAATTTACATCTGGTCGAAGTCTGGTGGCACTGGGATGTGTGAAGACGAGAGCAGGGTAGAATTGACCTGGGAGCTCCAAGCCAGAGCCCTGCAAATCAGCAGCACAGGGTATATGGTCGCTAGCAGGTGGGGCTGAGTGG
Source organism: Lepomis gibbosus (assembly GCA_029875015.1). Classification (NCBI taxonomy): domain Eukaryota; kingdom Metazoa; phylum Chordata; class Actinopteri; order Centrarchiformes; family Centrarchidae; genus Lepomis; species Lepomis gibbosus. The sequence continues at coordinate 8,325 of JAPMOB010252195.1, forward strand.
CAACTGGTCTTGGCAGACCCCCATGTGACTAAGCAGTCCTATTTAGGGACCACACTGCTCACCCCAACTGGAAAGGGGCCTAGAAAAGGTGGCCAAAAAATTGTCTGCTCAAAAAAACAAGAAAAATATGAAAACAATCCCCTTTAAAATGGCAACATGGATTGTCAGGACTCTCATTGAGAATAATGGCAACAGACCACATCAAAGGACTGCGCTGATTGCTGAGGAACTGAACACTATGGCATAGACATCACTGCTCTAAGCGGACTCCTGTGTGAAGGCTCCCTGAGAGTGGAAGGAGGAGGCTAAGCCTACTGCTGGAGAGGTTATCCCACTGGTGGACAACATCATCATGGTGTTGGACTATTGATCAAGAACTGCGTTCTACTGAGCCTCACTGAAAAACCGACTGGCCTAAGTGAGAGGCTAATGACCCTTCCCCCTATCGTGCAAAGGCACGCTATGCCACTCTGTTAAGTGCGTATGCGCCAACATTACCATCTGACCACAGTGTGAAGGACAGCTTCTACTAGATGAGGCCCTACATTGGATCCCAAAAAAGAACAAGAGTGGAGTATTAGTATTAGGTAGGCATGTGGTTGGTCAGGCGAATGCAAATGGTCTGAGGCTGCTAAGACTTTGTGCAGAGCATGACCTCACCATTACAAACACACTGTTTCAGCAGAAGAACAAATATAAAACATCTCAGATGCACACACAGTCTAAACACTGGCACCTGATTGATTTTGTCATAACAAGACATACTGATACCAGCAATGTCTTGCTTACCCAGGCCATGAGAGGTGCAGAATGCAGGACGGATTACCGCCTGATCATGACTAAACTCTTCATAAAGTCAAAAACCCCTACAGCGTCTCAAGAAACCCATAAAACAACATTTGAACTGTGTGAAGCTGAGGTCAGCTCCAGCACAGAGAGTCATTCTGTAGGCACAAAGGCACTGGAGTTTGAGGCTATTCCGACAATTCTGACTTCCGACAATTCTATGAATCAAAAATCGGGAATCCCTAACCTCACTGCTACATAAAGCTGCACTTAATTCTATAGGCTACAGAGTCAGGAAACACAGACCGATTCGATGAGAACTCTGACTAAAATTGTCACCGTGTATAAAAATAAGGGTGATAAATCCATCTGCGGCAACAGCCGCGGCATATACTGCTAGCTATTGCAGGCAAGGCCCTTGCAAAGGTTATGTTGTGCGGGATGGTGAAGCACTTGACAGAACATCTGCTGCCAGAGTCACAGTGTGGTTTCAGGAAGAACAGGAGTACTGTAGACATGATTTTCACAGTAAGACAGCTACAAGAAAAGTGCAGAAAACAACATCAGGATCTTTTCATGGCTTTTGTTGACCTCTCTAAAGCTTTTGACACTGTGAATTGTGAGCTACTTTGGGACATTTGTTTGGCTGTCCGAGTAAATTTGTAAACATTCTGTCACAGTTCCATGATTGGATGGTGGCTCAAGCGGCCATACCCTTTAATGTACGCACTGGAGTGAAGCAGGGGTTTGTGCTGGCTCCGGTATTATTCAATATTTTATTCCTGTCACAAAGCTCTTTCATAAAGATTTAGAAGTTAGTAGTGGGATCACAATAGACTTCAGGCTAGATGGAAACCTCTTCCACATTCAAAGGCTCCAGGCAACTACCAAGGTGTCAGCAGTGCATGTACTTGAGCTGCAGTATGGTGATCACTTCGCTCTTGAGGCTCACACACCAGAAGACCTGCAAACCACCCTTGTCGCAGTTGTAAATTCCTACAACAGGCTGGGTGTGATGGCCACAGCCATGGCCTCACAACCAGTGTAAAGAGTGGTAACCTCGTGCACTTATTATTTTGAGTTTATGCTGTTTTCTTTAGCATTAGTTTATATCGTTTCAGACACATTAGACATTTGTTGCAAATTTATAAATAACCTTAATTTTGAAATCCCCCTTGTGTCTCCTTGTGCTTGGCTGCTTGGTCCCTCACATATGGTGGCAGTGGTGGGATTAGCCAGTTGAGGAGCACAAGTATTTTTTTTGCTTTTTGTTTCCCCCCCCCTCCATTTTTGTGAAGCATGCGAGGAGGGAGAGTGACAAGAGGTGGAAAGTGAGGACGCAATGGAAGGTGAAGCGCTACATGGGGCATCAAGTGCTGAGGAAGAAGATGGCACAGAACCAACGCTGAGTGACCTGGCTGGGATCATGCGGTCATTTATGGATCAACAGGAGACCCGGGAAGCAAAACTGAGAGAAGAAGCCAACCGCCTGGAGTACCAGTTCAAAGCACTACAGCATCAGTTTAGCCTTTTGCAGCAGGAGGTAGAGGTTCGCACATCTCCAGTTCCAGAGCCTGCTCCCACAGTGCCAGATCCCTCTGAAGACTATGATGTGAGTCATCCAAAGGCCCAAGCCTCACAGTCTATAGAGTCAATTCACCCCACCATGTCTTCAGCAGGTCAGTCTCCACATGTTCCTCACACTGGGTTTATCTGTCAACACCACTAAGACTGCGGTGATATGCCAATGGAAGTCCAGCCCATTACCCACTACGCCTTTCTTCACCATAGCACATCAACTAATCTCCATTGTACCATAAATTTCATTGATCACGAACACTGATCTCAAACGATAGAATCAAACTACCCTCTGTAGCCTTTGGCAAACTCTGAGATAAGGTAACATAAGGTATTCCAAAACAAACACCTCCACTTGCCATTTACAAAGTCTGCACCACTCTCCTATATAGCTGTGAAGCCTGAGTCACATACAGCGTCCACTTAAGGGTGCTGGAGCAGTACCACAAAGGCTGTCTGCAGCGAATAATGGGATTCACGTGGCATGACCATGCAACTCTTACTTAAATTCTTGCAAGGACAAACTGCAAGAGCATAGAGGCCAGTCACTGAACATCAACTGTGCTGGTATGGGCACTTTATCAGGATGCCTCAACAACGCTTGCCACATCAAATCCTCTATGGACAGCTTCATCTGCGTCGCCAGTCTGCAGGTGGTCAGAAGAAGTGGTACAGAGGCCAACTAAAAACATCACTGAAGAAATGTTCTATTGAACCCTTAAGCCTGGAGCAAGCTGCCATCCACCGTTCCAGCTGGCGGGAACTCTGCAACAAAGGGATAAAACAGCTGGAAATGGAGAGAAATCTGAGAAAACAACAGAAAAGGCAAAGGAGACACCGGTATTCCTGCCCCTGCTAATGCAGACTTTATATACAACATGCAAACTTGTGGATCAAGAATTGGACTCTATAGCCATTAAAGAACACACTGGTAACAAGGAAGGACCCGATGAACTACCAGCAAGCAAGTTAAAAATTCTTAATTACATCTACTTTATCTGGAACTGTAAAATTCTGTCTTTACGAATATGCAAATATATTTTTCAGTTCAAAAGTTAAACTACTGGGCAAAAAATGTCTCCAGTGTCACTGAAAGGTCCACTCTCAGTGTGTGTGTAAATGCTCCGTACTATCTACTTTTTATAGCTCTTATATATCTTTTCAACCACTCAAAGCACTTTTACTCTACTTCTGCATTCACACACACATTCACTCACTGAGCCTAAGTGCTCAAACAGAAAATAACATTCACACACATTCATACACTGGCGGAGGCAGGGATTGGACTGCCGACCTTTC
>JAPMOB010252196.1:0-15069 GCA_029875015.1 Lepomis gibbosus
ACACACACACACACACACACACACACACACACACACACACACACTACAGTAGGGAGGTTGATGAATGACTCCGCTTATAGTAATCATTATCACTAACATTCCCATTGTGGTTACTGCTTGATTTCCGGTCAAATACCTACTTATTATAGACTGAAGATAATGGTGTGTGTGTGTGTGTGTGTGTGTGTGTGTGTCTCAGATTGGGGCAATTGTGAGATCAGAGCTCTCGGGATTTGGCACGGCTTGGCTCCTACCCTTGCCGTGTCAGCTTCACGATAGACCATTAATGCTCCTCTCAGAGTGTTTGAGAAGCAGCCTAACGAGCAAAACAACTCGTTTCGTAGTTTTGTTTTGTTTTTTTGAGTTGATGCAGGCCTGCAGCTGTCCCGTTGACAGCTGGCAAAAGCATTTTGGAATTCAAATCCTGTGCGCAATGCAAACCGTTGCCGTTTGGAAACATCTTAAGATAAACCGCAGTCCTTCGTTCAAGAAGACAGAAAGGAGATAGACGCCTTGATTTAGAGGAGAGATTCGCTTACCAGTAGCTGAAACCCCCTGCATCTTGCACAAAGTTTTTCTCCGGTCTTTCTCTGCTGAATCCGGTCCTTTTCTGGGAGAAACTGGCAACAGCAGTGGCTCCAGCGTACGGTGGACTAAAGTCGGAGGAGCGTCTCCACTTCAGACCCCCCTTTTCCTGTTCGCCGAATACACACACACACACACACACACACACACACACACACATACACAGGCTACACAGGCACTAAGGACACTTCATAGCTTCCTAACGGACGCGAGAGCTTCTACCCTGGTCATTTTATGTACAAGAATAAAAGCACTATAGTCACTCCTGTAATCCTTTCTCCTCCCTCTCCAGAAACTCTTTCCTCCGTGCCGCTGGAAAAGAAAAAAGAAAATCGCGCGCTCCCAGCGCGAGGCGCGCACACGACAACACCATTCATTGAGTGGGAATGTTAAAATGAAAGATTTAGCATAGAAAAAATTAATAACCGAGTAAATCTTATCTTTTAACTTGGTGCTACCACAGCCTAAGTAGCATATTCCATTTTCCTTGCGTTTCAGCGTCTCCCTAAATTGTAGTTTTCTCTCTTTAAGTGATGTTGCATTTTCAGCCATGACATGCCCATCGGCGCAGAGGCATTAGTTTGGCATGGGATGTCACGTGATGTCAAGAAAAAGATGAGGCCTATTTCGAGAGATAGCTCCACAGCCTGCCCATTCTTGTGGAAAACGAGGCTGGAGCACGAACATTAACTGGCACTGCATTTCCATCTCACTGCTCAGGCTTTCTCCTGATCTCTTCATTGATTATCTTAAGTTTCCAGGCCAGCTGAATGGACGCTGTCAGCTGCCTCTGTGTACCATTGTACACAGTAATAAGGAAACGACAGAAGGAGAAAACAAAATTTGAATTTGCAATTCTTTACAGTCATAAAATGTAGTCTGTTGTTTGTGTATGTATATAGTCCTGTTTCAAAGTTCAGAGTCTGATAGCATTTGGTTGTATGCCTCTTTGAAAGTAGTGTACTTCTTCTCCATGCTGCAGCCTTAAAATGTCAGCTGTGGAGCCTCCATCTAGCTAAGTAACAGTAAATAAGCGCATTTAATCAAACTGTACAGTTTTTACAGTTTTGAGCCACTACTTTTTTGCTACTTTATACATCTACTTGACTACATTTATTAGACAGCTGTACCAGTTACTTTTCAGGTTAAGCTCATAAAAAACATTGCCACGAACCTGTGTCTAGGTGGGGCCCCTTGTCACCTTCCAGTTGTTTATGGGTTAAAATAAAAGTTGTTGAAATAACTGTTTGAGGCCCAAAGAAGTCCAGTTATCCAATATTTTGCCCCAAATGCCAAGATTAGAGAAAAGTCTAAAACATGAATGGAGATTACCACTGTTTGTATTTATGTAAATGTGTTTCCTCTAATGATGTGACTATTTTCAGCCAATCTTCAGGAGCATGACTCTGTATCCGTCTGTCTGTGCCGGGGCCGCCACCCACCTTTTTGAGACCCGTGTCGACTCAGCTACGCATCATTAACCCCTTTTTGCGGCTGCCGCTGTTGCTGCACGTGTTTCATCTGGCTCAGATCAACACAGACAACAGCAGGGTCTCTAATGATAATGGCTCCTCATCTGGCTGCTTGCCAGGCAATGGGCCACTTCATTGACCCTCCCTATACTCCCCTTTAATAAGCCGTATCTTATATATCACATCTTCCCACATTTATACCAGCTCACTAATCCCATAATTTGCAAAACACGACTTCCACTTTGCAGACGCAAGCAAATGCAAAAACACCCCCCCCCCTTTTGCTTTAACCTTTTTCTTCTTTGCTTTAGAGAATGATTCAGAACATGTCAGTATAGAGCCTGAAAGGCCAAGTGTTTTGTGGATGACTGAACCTGTGTTTTAAATAGACCGGGGGCCCTGGTGCCCCTGTTAGTTACTCCGAGTGCATGGAGCTGCCTGTCAGCTTGTCTAGGGGCATGCTGGTCCACAGAAAACACCAAACATCCCCCATGGGATACATCCTCTCCTCCGCTTCCCTGGGGCTCCTCCACTCAGAAGCACAGAGCAGAGAGAAGGGGAGGAAGGAGTAAGAGAGCGAGAGGGGAAGGGAATTAAAGAGAGAGATGGGAAAGGTGTGGACAGAAAGAGATTTTTGAAAAAAGACAATTAAAAGAGTGACAAGTGAGCAGCCAAGCTGAAGGATAGGTGCGAAAGTTGACACAGATGAGTGTGAGATGAGCTGCATAGTGCTTTTTACACTTATCTGAAACTCCCCAAACAGATCACTAATCACACTCTAGACTGGGTGCCAGTCTTTATTCATTCCCTCCCTTTCAGGTGCAAATTAAAGCCTCAGAATGACTGAATCCACATTTCATCTGTTATTTGTCACAGACAATACTGCGGTAACCTGGCATTTTGACGCCTCACCAATAGTTTTGTAGAGATAATACATGAGTCACACAGATGGGAGGACACTCACACCCTGCATCCAGTGTCAGGACTAAGGAATGTCTTAATGCATCATGAGGCTGAGCTCACACTCCACACATCATAAATTTGTTCAAATCCTCAGCGATATTATTTCTGCTCCAGTAGAGAAATCTGTGTATTTTTGTGTGTGCTTGAAGCAAATCCATGTGAGGCACGTGTTTGGTGTTGTTGATTAGTGCTGCTTCCCCAGACCAGCTGATCAAGGCTCTCTGTCCCTTTAGGCTCCACATGGATTCATCACATGACAGCGCTGGCTGATACACATAAAAAGGTCTCTTTGTGAGTACAAACACACACTCTGTTAGTCTTTTAAGGCCAGCGTTAGAACTTTAAGTTACTTTTAAGAAGTCAGGCTGCCTAAGACAACAACAGTATTATACAGTATTATAGGGACCTCAAGTGGTGAAATTTAATAGTGCATCAGCTGAGATATAAAACAGCTGCTCTGCTGTATGAATCCTCCTCCATCCAGAGTGTAATCACAGCACCTGCATATTAATAGAGCAGGACTGATGCCATGGAATGAATCTCACTGACCCATATTTCCTCTGCCAGTGGAGCCCTGGGTGGGGAGGTTATAAGAGGAGACTGGCACCAACAAAGGCTCCACTGTTGCTACAGTGACGCCAGTGAAATTACCTCTTCCCTCTGGCTCTCATTAATACACTGCCATTCAATTTCAATCAGCAAGGCATATGGTGAATGGTTGCGACTGGTTTCACTGTACTAAATCACAGCGGTGTGGGTGGATGTCATGATTATTAATGTAATTGATTCCAGGTTATTCTAATTCTGAGAGGATTAGGAGCTGTTAATTTACGGAAGCTGTACTGTATGATAAATTTTAGAAAGTACATGTCAGCTTTTGTGTTCTGTGGAGCGCTTTCCAAACTTGATTAAAAAAAACAAAAAAAACTGATGACCCAACCCTATTACATTATGGGAAGTGTAGTATCCAGTGTTTTTTAAAGCTTGACCCATACTAAGGACAAGGACAAACAATTTGGATATCTCATCTGTTTTCTTTTTTTTAATATGCTATTTGTATCTGCCAACTTTATGAGAGCGTAACAATAAATTGCTGAAGCATTTAATCCATTTTGCTTTTAAGGCTCACTCAAGATGGATTTCAGTTAGTTCGAATTATCTCTGACAAATGTTTCTTAGGGTGTCAGTATGCTCCCTCAGAACTGTTTATTGGCTGGCCGAATACCTTCCAACTTCAGATTGGGGGACACTGTGTCTGACCATTTTTGCAATGAATTAAAGATGGTGACCACTTGGTAGAGCCTCTGTGAATTAGACAGGAAATGTCCGTTAGGGCCAAACAGTTTAAATCAGAATGACACACTTGCCCTTTTATGGTATGTAGCAGTGTTGGAGTAGTCTTCATAAGAGAAAGACTTGTAGCTTTCAGAACAATTCAGCTCATTTTTGTTAAGTGTTATATTTGAGTAAGTATTTCCAAATAGGAGTATCAGGGGACACCTGTGCGGTATCTGGGGCATATGAGGGAAATTTGTAGAGTAGCTCAGCTAATCTGACAAAGCCATTTTTAATATATATAAACACATGAAATAAACAATTACAAATTGGTGTGAGGCTGATCTTTGGTATGTAATTTGTCACAATATTCAATAACCAACCAGCTCCAACAAGCCGACAGCAGAGGAGACACCTCTTGCAAATCATAGATGTTCTAACAACTGTCTCGGGTTGAATTATCTGAGTGGTATGAACCTAGACTTGACCAAACATTCAGAAAAAACACAGCCAAGCCAAGCTTCCCATTTATATGTTCATGTTGAGTAATGCACAAATTTAAGCGTGTGAATGGTGCACTTGCACATTTCTTCAAAATCACTTTTGGGCTTTTTGATCAAAAAGTACTCTAAATGTACCAATGGCTTGTTTTTTCTCCTCCCTTTTAAACAACTGCAACAAAAACTCACTGTAGCATTAATTGTTCAGAGCGACGGCCTCCAGAGCCTGGACAGGAAGTGCTGGGTGCACCGAGGGTCAAAAGAAACTGGCTTCGATCAGCGTGTGGCCATATCTCCAGAAGGCAGGGAGAGGGGAGGAAAGGAAATGGGAAATGGAGGAAGGCCGAGGAGGGAGAGGGAGGAGCAAGGCTTAAGCGAGACAGCAGAGAAAAGAGAGAGAGAGAGAGAGAGAGAGAGAGAGAGGCTGGGGTGTCTGGTGGGTGGAAGTGTTTTTGTGCATTGTGTGAAATGCGATCATGTCCTGGAGACGCTCAGACAGCTGGGAAGTTCCCCTGCCCCTTGCTTCCAGCTGGGAACACTCTGAGGAGATACCAGTGCTGCAGAACATACTCCCCTGGTTAACCCTTCATTTGCAGCTGGTGTGGAGGAGCTATAAATAACATCACTCAAACACCTTGGAACTTAAGTCACATTTATTGATTTATGCCAGTATGACTACCTTTACACAGACATACCGCCTCTCTACTGGAAAACAAACAAAACACTTTCAAAGGGTTAGTTCAGCAGTAATACATCAGACTTAACTCTTTTCTTTTATTCCCAAAAAATTTTAGCACCCTAACAAAAGTTTACGTTTGTTTTCAATTCTGTGTAAAGGTCCCATGACTGAGAAACATGCATATGACATTTAGCTGTTATCAATATGCCACTAACCATAATGCACATTATTGATAAGAATACAGTACTGCATGACAATTCAAATAAATACCAACATACAGGTGAAGTCATTATTTCATATAAAGATATCAAACTCTTATTATGGATCAATACTGAACACAATATGACAATATAAAGTTTGCACAGCTAATTTTATTATCACAATGCTATCGCTTCCAGCAAACAGAAAACTTTGTTCCTTTTTTTAATGTATAACAGTATCTGAATTGCACTTTTTTAAGCTTCTCATCCATATTGGTAACTTTAACGCCTCAACAAACAAGCATTGGCTGTAATGGCACTATTCAAGCTTGTTGATGCTTACTTTGTTTTCTGTTTCCTGAAAACATAATGCTCAAAGATGATGTAAAAAAGAATAAAAAAACAACAAACAAACTCAAATTGGACAAAAAGAAAGATAAAATGCGCTCTCTGCACATTTTTTCAACAATACTATTGATATCACATTACCTTCACCAAACAATGCTAGAGATACATAGATGCTTCCAATAGTACACCAATCTACCCCAAAACATTACAGATGCTTGGAGCATTTTGTTCAATAACAGGAGGCCAAAGGGATTTCTTTTGGTTCCCAACGTTTGATAAAAAAACAACCATTTCTTAATACCCCTGAATTTATTGAATGGATCACTGACCTGCAGAATTCAATACAATTTCAGTTTTATTGAGCTAATTTTTAAAACTATCATCTCACACATGCAGACAGGGGAAAATTCCCTTTGCACTTATTGCTGCTCACAATTTTGAACCCTAAGTCCTCACCTATAAAAAACGAAAACATAAAATACTAGTACTACGATTCTCCCTTGAAACAATGAAAGGCACTACTGGTCAGAAACGAAGAACTAAACAAACCAGAAAAAACAAAACCCCGGTGCTCGAATGGAGAGCCATGGCCCCCGCACTACCTCTTCCTCAGTGACGGCTTGTCTTAATTTCCCAGTCTTGATTCTTTTCAACCTAAACGGTGTACCAAGATTTGGCACGATAAACAAAGAGAGAATGAAACAATTCCAATTTGGAATTTAATCGTTGCACTTGCAGAGAATTCTGAAGGCCAGTGATCCCGTTTCAGTGGAACGCCCTCGGTAAGAAGTTAGGAAAAGCACATCATATCGCTTAAATTTTTCCCAAAACACAACTTACCTATTTGAGTCAGAGCGTTGTCAAGTTTCATCGTGTTATTTTGAACTATTCCTAGGAATAATAAATACATGAAAAAACCCCAGAATTTGATCACCCTGGATTTTTGTATAGAACATGGCAGTAGAACAAACATAAAAGAAAATCAACAGCATAACATATGATGTAACAAAACAATTTAAGAATGATTAATTGATGGATAAATTCTTGAGGATAGAGTCATAATAGTAGGTCTGTGGTTTGTGGAGCCTTTACTAAAGTAAATTTAAGTTATTTAATTTCAGATGATTCAGGAGGACGTATAATCCAATACTTTTATTACCTATACTTAATTACTCACAAACCATAGTACTACCACGCTTTCCTATAGGTTAATAGTCTGTTATGATCCTATATAATAAAAGTGCACAGATTAAAAAAAAAAACAATAAACAAAGATGAACCCAGACAAAACAGCTTGTTGATGTACATTGAGAAACAACCCCATGTCCGTTGGCTTATCATTGGAGGGTTACCTTAGCCAATCACAAACTCTGGTCAGAATTTCAATCAGTTCATTGGACCTGTGAGAAATTGGCTTCCAACAGCAGCACGCAAAAATGAGACCCCATGTCATTCATAGACATCACATAAAAAAGAAATAAGAAATAGGAAATAGGACAGTTATTTGACTGGAAATCATTGTTTTCATTTAGCATTTTGTCTTTGTTTGTTTTGGGATTTTTTTGGTCTTTAAGTCCAAATAGCCTATTAGTGCTAAGTCTTTTCGGCGAACTCAATCAGCAGCGAGAAAGGACCTTGTGCTGGTACTTCGTCATCCGTGCAGAACTACTGTAATTACTGCAAAATGAAGAAACAAAAAAAAGATCAGCATTAGCATTATTTGTCAATTTAGAGTGACTGTTAACACGGTCAGCAGTGGAGTCCACACAGACAAAAGCTGTTGGCGGCAGTAGTTAGTCCAAGCAACAGAAGCCATGTTAGGAGCCCTGAGGCAGCCGGTGTTGTCAGGAGCTTTTCTGTCATATTGACATGGTCAATATGCTTTTTGAGGAGCTGATATGAAAGCGCATTCACCAGAAATGATCCTGCGGGTGCAGTTAGGAAGCCAATAACTCACCAGTACCATTACCTTTAATTCATAGGACAGAGTTGAAGCCATATCCCACCACCCAGGTCAAAGGAGAGGGGTGTTTCTCATATGCAATGCAAGTTAATGAAATATGGGTTGTGTTTTTGACATGCAGGCTTATTATAAATCAGATGGATGCATCATATGTAGTAAAACTTAAAGGTGAAGTGGGAGGAGCCTGCAAGCAGAGGTAGGAGGAGCTTTTTAGGTGGCATGCTGTCATGACACCAGATAAGCCAGACATTGATTTCAAACTAGATGGAGTGAAGAATTCATCTATGTAGGGAGAGGGGGTTCTAGCACAATCACATCCGGGGCATCTATCTACTGCTCAGTGATTCTACCGAGCCTTTACAAGGACGAGGGGTTAGGTGCTCAACTAATTTGAATCAATGTCTTCTGGTTGATTGAGCAACCAGTCTTCAGTTTCTTTTTATATTTCCTCCAAAAATTAACAGGAGTTTCTCCCACAGGAAACCCATGGGACTCATTTCTCCACAGTATCAAGAGTCAGCTCTTGGCCAGACATCTGTATTTCTTCATCAGCATGTCTGGCTTTCTTATCTCCTCTCTCAGGAGCTGGTTTACAACATTGAGTAGTTCTCCCTCCTCTACTCCCCCAAAAACCTTTTCTCAGTCAGCGCAAATTGATAGAAACAGAATATATCACACTTGCAAGTTAGGTGAATCTCAAACTTAAGAGTGATTGACCTCTAAGGAGGTTGCTTTTTTGTCTTTTTACCCTAATGTGTACGATAGCCTTGACTCCATGCTGTGCGCTGTGGCTTATGGATGCATATTCAAGCAGGGTTGACTGCTGATATTATTCCATTTTCAGTGGAATAATTAAGCTCCCTCTCTTTATAGTTGAGAGGAAGGAATACTGTAGTAGGATCCTGCAAGATTATAACCTGATCATGATCATATCAAGAATATAGAGTTTAATATATAGCTTATTAGTAGTAGAAAATGAATCATTTGATAAATCTTGCAGGATTTCCTCACATCAACCCTGCTTTTTGCATCATAAAGCTAACGTGTAAGATTTAGCTTTATGCAGTACATGGATTTATTAAACACAAGCCCCACTTATATTTTTTCCTATTTGCGTAATGCTAGCTTGCAAGGGGTTAAAGCTATTGTGGATACTAAACAGTACGATCGCTTTTTCCTCACACACCAAAAAACCCCCCAAAGAAACAGGAATGAGTGATTCCATTTGCAAAGGTTAAAAACATAATACAAACATGAGGGCCAGTTGAACGCTCATATACACACACACACAGGCAAATATCGGGAACACGTCATACATGAGGACGTTACCTGACAAAAAATATTCAGAGGGCAATTTCTCCCTCAATTCCTCATTCTAGTTTAAGGGTGAGTGGTGATGCTGGGGGAGCAAGCTGCTGACAATCTAAAAGAGAGAAGGTCGTTATGGCGACCGAGCGACAAGAGACAGATAGAGGAAATTACATAAGGGAACGATTTTTAGTCATGTAACCACACAGAAATTATTTGAGAGATCTCCCAAAGAGAGACGTGGGGGAGAGAACAAAAAGAGTGATAGCTCAAGGTGGGACACAAGGACAGGGCTTTACATCAACAGATAGATAAATATATCAAGTGTTTGGGTCGACAGGCACTTTTGCCGAGTGGTCGGTTGGTTTTGTTTGCAAACTTATTATTCACATGTGGGTGCCTTTTTTGATTTGTGCTCTTCTAGGATTTGCTCCATATTTAAAAAAATCACCTTTGATCAAAACTATATGGTATCTCTGTTCACAGTAATCATTATATCCATTTTTAAGAGAAGTAGGAACCTGAGGCACCTATGCTGAAGTGCACTTAATTTGGATGTGGAGATCGATTTGTCAAACTTTCTTTCTCTCTTATTATATGGCTCTGAAAAAATCCATCGCAACATAATGGGTCACATGGAATAGCCCTCCTGTCTTTCACCAGACACCAAATAACTCCTCTTTTTACAATGTAGAGCCCCCACAACGGAAAAACAGTTAAAAAGCATTTTCAGCTGCAAAGCCATGCGATTCTACTGACCCTATTGTATTGGTGTGCTAGCATCACAGCTTTTAAAATGATCCTGAAATAAACACCTGTGGTCACAGGTGCTCCTTTTCTGCCCCGACAATTCCATCAGAAAACCAGCAGCCAACCCATGTAGGAGGTTTTGAATTTCTGTGTAAAATAACACTGTGCCCCCCTTTGCAAGAAAGCAGGGGGAGATTGCATATTTTAGTTGATTTTTCTTCAAGTTACTTTTCCTTAAAGAGTGACCTGATTAGACAGTGGGCTGCTGGACACAGGTCAGTCCTAGAAGGACCAGGACGGAGAGGCAGAGGAGAAAAGGGGGCTTTTCTTAAAGGAGCACCAATGCCGTCAAGTCCCCACCCCCTGTGTTACTGTTACCAGGCAATACACTCAGGGGGCCCGAACAAACAAGCACAAAAGCTGCCACCTTTTACATCATACGTACAGCACCATGACAGGAAAGAATAGACACTCCATAATCCACAAAACCCCCAATATAACCGGGGCCCTATAATCCACATGCCATATATGTCTACTACAGTCCAAACGTCTAGTGCACACTGTACATACATCTGCATTCCCCTAAGCGTTTACACTAGCACACACGAGCAGCCGGTTAGTCACACAGCAGTCCCTAGAGGAGCGCAGGCTGGCCAGGGAGCTAAGCGAGCGAGTGGGGCTCTTTAACACTAAGGCAGGGAGGGTTTGGCCCGCAGGCCCCCTCCCTTCTGTACACAGCAGTCCACGCACTTCTCAGCCACCTCAGTCGCAGTAGATCTTGTACTTCTCGCTGCAAAACACCACAGGGCCTCCCAGAATGCCAGTGGGCATAGCGTTGTTGTGCTCTGGGCGGCCAGAGCCAGAGCAGGTGAGACTCTGACTTACGTGGGGGTTGTTGGAGGCGGTGCTGGCGGCCTTGTTGCGGGTCTTAGCACGGCCCGAGTTACCCCCCCTGCGGAATTGCTCGTGGTCGAACTCCAGGTCTTCCAGACGCTGAGTCAGAGCCAGTTTCTGCTGGATAGCCATCCGCAGCAGGGAGTTGAGGGTCTTTTTCTCATCCTCTGCTGCAGCCAGCTGCCTCTGCATCTCATCCAGCTGAGTGACATACTCGTCACAACTGCAAGGGGGACAGAGAGAGAGAGAGGAAACTGTAAAGTCCTGTACATATTTGATCAGTTGATGAGTTATAAGCAAGATATTTTTACACCATTAATGGTTTCCCGTGTCACACCACAAGGGGGCACTGGAAGTTGCAATAATACCAAATAGCATTTACCTTAATGGAGCAAAGAATTAGTTGGTTTCTTGTTATGTTTGCATTAAAAGCTATTACAAAAATGCATATATGATATGCATAGCTGACTTGCATGTTTGAGATACAGACACCAACAATGATAAAGACTACAACAACTGAAATTGAAGCACATTCATCGTGCCTGATCACCGATTACACAGTGGTCTTTTTTGCAAACACCAGGTGGAGCCAATGATCCATGCAGTACAGCCTTGATCAGAACAGCTGGGGTCCTGCATGACTAACTTCTGATTTCATCAGCTATTTCTGTCCCCTACACCAAACTTCACAAATGCTCACAGCACACGTTCACAGCTGATTTTGAGTATTTTTAGCTAATATTGTACAATATACAGCGACTGTCCACAGCTGCCTTCACTTGGTAAGGCATGTTGTTACCGAATACTGCAATATCCTCCTGCCCTCCGCGAATAATTACTTAAAATGTATGTTTTTGAGGGTTATACGGCTGCTGCTACACACTATGATTACCATTCATGAGCAGGTTAGATAGCTTACAGGTTCTGCACATTATATGAGGAGTATGTGCGGTGGAAGTTAAGAATAGATCACACACACACGGGATGAAAGCATTAACCTAAGGGTCACTGAGAAGATCTTTTCTGCGTCACTCGAGGAACCAACTGAGGAGGGGAATCAGGGATGGGAGAAAAATGAAGACTGAGGAATCCGGTTCATTGCTCTGAGCTGTACCTGTTCACACCTAATCTCTACTTTTCCAGTTGAAGGGAGTCTGTGTTACCTCTATTCATCTCTTTCGTCTCTTACCAAAATGGCACATGACATGACTACTGTTTACCTTCCTCTCAATATTAATGGGTGCTGCACTGCGGCATTATCACCTGTCTCCCTGTGCCCTTGCATGCGTGTACGTGGGTGTGTGTGTCAAAGGCTAGACAGGTATAAAAACTGGGTTACCCAAAGGGATTTTGAGTTGTGGGGGATATATCGCCATCTGCTGTCATTGCGCTCCCCTTTAATTTTCATGCTTTTCTCCTTCACCAAACCTAAACCCCTTTTCATTACCTTGCTCCCTCATTCATCTCTCTTTCCATCACGTCCTCTCTGATCTTGCCCCTCAAGCATTTTCTTTTCTCCGTCGCTTCTGTGCTGCTGTCACCGGCTGTCTGCCCGCATCGCTTTCTCTCTCCCCATATTGATCATCCCTATTTTCTGTTTTTGCTGACAATGCAATCTGAGTGACATTGTCTAGTATTGAGTGACAACCCTCTTTGAAGGGAGCAGTTGGTTATGTAAGTAAGCGGCACCTTATCCTCCGGCAATGCCACACAAAAAATATTTGGACATAATTAAACTGGTAGGTAGCCTCACCCTACTCCCTTTTCTCTGTCTGTTATTAAAGCATTTACTGTAGTTGGGAACTCCCCAACCTGTGGTGACACTTCATAAACTCTTTTTGACCACAATAATACAGAAATCTTATTTATGTAATAAAGTTATTTGTCTGTTGCATGTTTGTCTGCAGGCGCTAACTGTCATGTTCCCAGTAGGCATGTGAGATCTAATGTTATTGTTTGGTCAGACTGAACCTCCTTATTCTTTTTTCAATATATGGATGTTTATTTTTAGAAGCTGCACTGGTAATGAGATGAATTTCCTAAACTTAAAGCTGCAAATAATTTTCTTGTTTTAAGAAAAAGAAGTCTTGAAGGCAAAATTGAAGACCAAAGACCTGTAACCGCAGATGTTTTTGCTATGTGTGGTGCGTGCTGCACGTGGTTGTGCGCCATGTGAACCCTGGCCTTGCTAGACCACCATACAAACATAAACCATGCCCTCCCCTTTTGTGTATGCAGTTTGATTCCCAGTGGGACACACACCCAGACAATAGGGATCAATGCTGCTTCATTAAACCCAGTATGAGATGGGGGTACGACCCGGGAGGGGCTGGTGCGCCTTCAGACGGTTCAGCCACTTTTGCATGGGGGGTGAGAGGGAGTGCCTTTTTCCCGGGAAAAAAACAGAGGGGTCTATTCTAGGGACTGGGGGGATACAATAAGGTCCTTTTTGGCATGCTGATGGGATGAGGTGACACAATAGCTGAGTGGGGCCCAGGAGGCGGCTGCTGGCCCTTTGAGGATGAACAGTTGTGATATTCATATAATATAATATAACATATAATTGACACAGAAACACTTTATCAACATGTTGCTGTGATTATTAACAGTAGGCAAGGGCATTTAAGGTTGTATAAGGAAACTATTGCAGCATTCATGGAGAAATGGTTGACAATGAATAATGCTTCCAAAGCACAGAAACACACACAGCCTCCTCAGCTGGTGTCTTTTCTGGAGCTTGATTTGTCATGGTGGTGTGGATATCATAGAGAGAGCAAGGAGTAGGTGGCAAGAACAGAATGAAAGGCAGAATGATAGAGAAGGAATACAAGTAACAACAGAACAGCAGGGTGATTGAGGTTGTACGTTTAAGGAGAAAATGTGACTTTGGCTAATGGTTCGACTGCTGATATGAGCAGGAGCTGAGAGCATGTTGAGGCATGTCTTAGGAATGTTGGAGGCAGCAGCTTACTGTTAACATGACACCAGAGGCTGCAGCTGGAGACGCACACACAGAAATAGAGGGACGGACACGAACAGACACTTGGAAAACATTCAACCATGTGTGTCTCTCAGAACGAAATTCTCAGGGAATGAAATTCACTTCAGTAATCTCAAGTAATTCTGATCTATGAGACGTACAGGCCGAAACATGAGATCACACAAAGGCTGCCACAAAAACCTACACACTCCATCCACTCCACTCTACCTTTCTTCCTCTTTGTTAAAAAACACATATTTGTATCTGAGAGTTTTCCACATCTCAGAAATCTACCTTACAGGCTCTGTCGGAGTAGTGATTACCGTGGAGAAAAAAAAAAAGACTGTCTCCTGTAGTGGGCTTTAAGTGAATGCCTGCCCTCTTCCTCTCTTTCTTTTCCAGATGACCAGAGAACCGGGTGTTTGGCGGTGAGGAAGGACGGAAGGGGGGGAGAGAGATACAAAAGGGGGGAGAGTGTGGGAAACGTTGCTCAGGCGAGTCCCCCAGCCTCTCAAAGAGTTCCCTGACCCTACTCTGTGCTGTGTAGGACAGGATTTACATACCAATACATGAATCCTATACTCAGACAGAATGTAATTCATGCATAGGCACCAAAACAGTGACAGACTAGTGAGACTGGAGCCTCAATATTATCATCATCGGGGGAGGTTCTTTGTGCACAAGGAGGAAAACACATGCGTTGATGCAGGCGGTAAACAGCAAGCTGTAATGTGTTGTCAATATCTTAATCCTCTCCAGTAAAAGAGGCTTAAAGACACAGACACTTCACAATGGCTCTGCTTCTTCACAGCAAATATGATCTCAAACTGTCCCTGCATTGCTGTAACAATGACAGGTGATACAACTTATGGGCCCTTAGGGAGTTAAAATAATGTCATTAGTAGAAGCAAGATCTGGTTCACTCTTAGACCTGGTTGCCTTTGGTCCAAATAGTTTAGCATTGCACCTACATCCTCTAACCATCTGGCTCTGCAGTGCGCCAAAAACCATGACAACACACACTCTTACATTTGTAGATGGCGGAGTTTTCCTCCTGTTACTAATTGATTAGACACTGCAGGTATATGGAGTTACTTCAGCAAGCACACTTCAGGGATAGGTATTAAATTACTGTATGGGTAAGTTGGGGGG
>JAPMOB010252197.1:0-12103 GCA_029875015.1 Lepomis gibbosus
GCTTTTAAAGGGTTGACATGCTTAAAAGTTTCTAGTAAAATCCATACTGAGTGTTTGCACTCAGACTGTGGATGGATGGATATCCCACTCTATCGGTGGGTTTATTCGTTCTCAGCTGGTGTTTTAAAATGCAGTTCAGTTTTGGAAACTCAGTCCTTGATGTTCAAGTGCTCCAAATGGAGACAGCTAATGCTCGGAGATGCACACTTGATGGCTTTATCCGTCACAGTGAATAGTTGGGGAACACTGAGCTTTTTGAACAGCATCTGCTCTAAATGCAATATTTACTCAAAAACTATGTGTGTTGATAAGTATGGAAAATAAAGTTGTACCACTAAACCATTAAGTGCGTATCACTCAAAGGTTGCTGCCTCTTTCAAGAACTCAATCTGACCTCTTCAGTAAACACAGAATTTTTTATAATGGAAACCTTAAGGCTCTGAATGTTTTTCAAGCGCTTGATGGAATATAAAGGTCCAAAGTGGATCTTAAAATAATGTTAATGATACATTTGATTGTTTCTTTTCATGTGACAACACTGAAGAAATGACATTTACATTGTAGTTTCATTCTGTAAGTGTTTATGAAAGCACAGACAAAATTAATGTAAACCTGGCTTGTTTAAATAGCTTTTTTTGATCATATCTGATATCATTTTCTTTTGTTTTATACCTTAAATAAATATAGAAGAGAAGATTGATATCACCATAATAACTGTCTAAATTATGAAGCTACAGAAAGCAGCCCATTGGCTAACTGTGCACGATGAAGACATAAAGACTGGAAACGGGGGTGGGGGATCCAGCATCCATCACCTTTAAAGCTCATTAATTCACACATTACATTTTGTTTGTTCAATCAACATAAAGTGGAGAATGTGGAAGTTTAAAACAGGGCTGCAAAAATAAGTTGGCACACATAATTGCACCTTATGAGTTTGTGCAAGATGATTAGAAACCAATACATGTCTCTATTAGGAGTTACCATTGGGTTGAATAATATACATGCTATGCTAGCAGGTTTTTAGATATAACCCGAGAACTCTGGTAAATAAAACTGGTGAGTTCTAGACTATCTTGATAAAAAAAACCTGTGGTGTGGCTGCAGTTTTAGAGACTTTGTTCACTACTCACATGCATTAAGAACTAACCTGCATCAGTGTTCCAGATCATCTAGAATGCCGTTGAGTGAAAGTGAGACCTGAGACTCCCACAGCACATCTCTGCTATTGCTGTGTGTGCGTGGTATTCACTGCCCCAATCACCACATCAGGAGGAGGTAGCTGAGCAGCTAATAGCCTCATCTGCAAATGCTGCCAGGTTGTTCAGAGCAACAGAAGAGGTTAGGACATGATTATCACTAACATGAAATCAGTGTACTTGAAGCCGGAGATTCTGCTTCCCGTTAGCTTAAGTGAACATTTTGTCCTGTGGAGCTCTGATGCAGTGCTCAAAACAGGTAGTAATACCTTTAAGGGAGCCTGGCCTGAGCAAGTTTGGCAGGTTGGTTGCAATTCATCCATGACAGGAGGTAAAAGGAGGTGAATTAAGCAACCAGCACTAATGAAAAAGCCAACAGCTTCTGCAACACTATTTTGCCTAATATGATCTAACGTAATCCACCAGAGACAAAAAGTTCTACAGAAATAAGGTCCAAAAGGCAATATATGCATTAAAAAAAAGATTTAAACAAATCCAAAGTGGAAGGCGTGGAAAACTCTAATTCTAGAGTGAAAGTGACGTGCAAAACTGTGAAAACAAATCCCAAGGACTTTGTGACAGCCGCGAACGCAATATACACAAAGTTTGTCAAAGTGTCTCCGCTTCTTGAACAATCAGCGTTACCTTCTTTCCTTCCATCCCTCCCCAAGCCTACTGTTCTGGTAACTTCCAAAGCTTCTGAAGCTGCAAACCATGCTGGGACAATAGAATAGTCTCCTCTTCAAGGTACTAAACTAAAAACCATCCAGACCAGTGCTCTTCAACCCTTTTGGCGATCGTTCTTACCATGTAATCAGTGACTATTTTACACGTGGGATCCAAGACAGATGCAATTACATACATTTAACTGCCAGGGCCACATTGTCATTTCATGGTGTTCTCTACTTATGCCACATTCTTGCGATCAAGAAGAGATTGTTATCCATCCATCCCTCGCATATCAACAACATGACTGTGTCATCCTGGAGGGAAGATGGACACTCTGGCAAAATCCCTGGAGCCCTTCCCCTTTGATGGTCGGCACCATGGAAACATACAACGATTTGTCTGTCACAGTGTGACACGGGGTGCATTGTGATTAGACTGAAGTCAGGATTATAAAGCAACAGGCGTTATTCTCACTGCTCTTTCAGCTAATTTAATTGAATTGACTCATGTTCTGAAATGAGAACACAATTGATTTTTTTTTCTCCTTTCTTTTTGTCAGGTATTGAAATGCCCGTGTATGTGTGGATCTACAAGACAGAACAAGAAAGCAAAAGGAGAAAAAAAGGTGACTTCAAACTCACAGCTTACAACCTTGACGAACTGTGGTATGAAAGACACCATCTGCTAGTTGCAAATTTACACACACACACACACACACACACACACGCACTGTGGTAGACAGACTGAAATTCTGAAGCACAGATAGAAAGCATTTTAGAAAATAAAGTTCCATGTGATTGTAATGGAGAACACGTGGCCACATTACGTGAATCAATAAAGCAGCATCTACATTTTGTATTCCAACACTACATGGATAGACACTATTTTGAAAAATGAGGGGGATTATGTAAACCCTTTGCACAGCTTAACGCCGTCTAAAATATTCTGCCTCAACAAGCAAATCCTAAAATGCTGCCCTTCTTTTACAGAAAGGGGTGGGGGGTGTAAGCTGCAAGTGTTTATGTATTTCCACAACTCAGTATATAGACTTTTAACAGCACAGCGCAACACAGCAGTGATGACGCTTTGGCTTCATTAGAGAACATGAAAAAGACATGTTCAAGGTCACAGATGTTTAATTGCAGTGATGTTATCTCTAATTAAATGACATTAAACCAAATTGTCCTTGCCAAGCCACCATTAAAAGGCTGTAGTCTACCACAGGCAGGCTTGGCATACTTTGGAGAGGTTATGAGCCCTCAGCTTGCAAGAATAATATCTAAACCTTTTAAATTCTCATAGACTGTGTACATACACTAATGAACACAGATTTTAAGACATCCAGGACCAAATAAAGGGGTTAGAGGGATTCAAACAATACCCAAAGATATTACTCAAACACACTCTCCTGGATTTAAAGCTAATATGACCTGAATGCATTCATGGTTTTAACGTGTACCAAGAAACTGTTTCTGGCCAGTCCAATATTCACTCTGTTTTTGGTCTCTATCAACTCCTAAAGGAAATACCTGGCTCTTTAGCTGTTAAATGTTCCCCCATGTTCACCAGCTAGTTGCTAACTTTGTTTGTGTGTTTGTCACTTGGTGTTAGACATAACTTTTTGATGAAAACAGCTGCTTGTCTATGTTGGTAACAGGGTAGATGAGAGTAGGGAGAATGAACAGTAGCGCTGCAGTTATTTAATCAAAACAATGAGCCGAAAGATGCTAAAAAGCATGAACTGATAATTCTGACACCTTTGACCTTACATGCAGTCATTTGATCCATTGTTGATAGTGATTAGTGCTGCTTTAATCTGCAACTGCTATCTGGTAACCATTTTTTGTCAGTGTCCAGGTAAAATGTTTGTATTTATTACTTAAGTTAGATTAAAGGTGTCTCTATGGCATTTTAAGGAAGATATTGTCTGGTTAAGCAGATTTGAAAGTGCCGCAAACACCTTTTTTTTATGGCAGGCAGGTTTGGCTTAATAATTAATTAATATGTTAAAATGTTCACTGGAGAGACACAAAAATAGCCTGATCTGACTTGTCACTTACAGTTATTGTCAAATTACCAATAACTTATTTAACCAAAACAGTCAGTGAGGAAAACTAAGTAACTAAGTCACAAAATACAGGAGCAAATTAACCAAATAACTGAGCTCGTGCTGATGCTGCACCCTCTCCTACCGCACATTCTCCCTCTCCTCTTCATCCTCCACCTCCCTCTCCTCCTTTCGGCAGCATCCACTCAGGCGTATGGGCTGCTGATGGGTTCCGTGTTTACACTCTGGACGACCCCTCCCACGGCGAAATGCAACCCGACCTGCAGGTGAGCAGTTCAGCTGCAGCTTCCCGGCTTCCTCCTCACATTCTAGTCGGAGTATTTGCTGAGGGGAGACGAAAACGCTTTACTCCAAAACGAGCGAAGTTGCCTTTAGGAATGTGAGCCCTCACACACGGGACGCGGTCCTGCATCTCGTCCGGAACAGCAGACGAGCTGATTATTTAAGTGTGGGCGGAAGGTGAGCTGTCGGCTGTGTTTGTTCTGTTTGTTTGTTTGTTTTCCACAAGATGTTAATTTCAGATTCTTATCTTTCTAATAGAAAAAGGAAGGACAAAATCGGCTACCAATAATTATAATATAGAATAGTTCATCTTCCACCCGCAAACAGTTTTCTACATTTGGCTCATTCTTTAACACAATCTGTGCCTTTTTAATGTTGTAAACTTCACTAGGGCCGGAACAAACAAGTATTTTCAGCATCATTTAATCATCTAATTATGTTATTGATTAATTGTTTCATCAACTAGGATACAAAGAGTCAGAAAATAGTGAAGAAGTCTAACTGCATCCAAATTTTCCTAAACGCCAACATGACCTTGTCAAAAGTCTTGTTTTGCCTGTGCACAACCCAAATACATTCAGTTTACATTTTGCCTACAAAAAGCAGTCAATAATAACATTAAAGCAGCAGCAGCCACAGAATGATTTGTATTTCTATGGGACATGACTTAGATGATTGGTTGATTACCAAAACAGTAGCAGATTAATGGATGGACTAATAGATTAATTGGCTAAAAGCTGTAAAACTGCTTAGCTTTTGCTTTTTAAATTATTCTTTTGAGAACAGTTTAACAGGGAAAACAGCTGCTGATGGAGATATAAATTATACTATAAATATTGTTGGAGTTTACATTTTTATATATTTTTATATAATATGTTATATTTTGAAGACTTCAAAAGACTGTAATTCTATAATTTCAATTAGAGAGACATTAAACAAAGGTGAGCTAAGAGCATGCAGCATTTGTCACTAGTGGTGTCAGTAAAATACAAAATATCTATCTATCTATCTATCTATCTATCTATCTATCTATCTATCTATCTATCTATCTATCTATCTATCTATCTATCTATCTATCTATCTATCTATCTATCTATCTATCTATCTATCTATCTATCTATCTATCTATCTATCTATCTATCTATCCATTTTCCAAAAGTATTTATATTTTTTCTTACTTTTTGTTTGATGTCACAAATGCTATCTCTCCATCTGTCCCTGCTTTGGCAATTCTTGCTCAAAGGAGGAGCCTGGGAACTCTGCCCCCCTGATTGGTTGACAGAGGCTCTCCTTCCTCCTTTTAAAAGCCTGCTAACTTACCTGAGCTACATTTCATGATCTGCAGCTCCTCAACCACTCACTTGTCTATCATCGGCCTTAAAAAAAGAGGGGAGTGGGGGAGGAACAATCCCGGAATCTCTTTAAGGAACTTTTTAGTAAGTGAGTATGTCTGATTGGCTTGGAAAAATGGCTAGGCTACCAACCTTCACACACACATGACTTCACTCTTCTAGCTGTTTGAGGAACACACAGTTGCTTGTATTATCAAGTAGACCAGTTTCTGCAGTGTCTTGCTGGGAGGGATTTGTCTCTCAGGTGTTGGCTGATGCAAGAGTTTCCTTGTTATGTGGAGGATGTCTGAAGAAGTTGTGTTTTCAGAGCGGAGACGAGGTTTTAAACTGATCTGCTGTAAGAAACGTTGTCTTTTGGCTCATTCTTTAACACAAAGCCGTGTTTTCAGCTTCATTTAGTCATCTAATCTATCTATCTACAAAACAATGAAAACAAACATAAAAAGTAGGGGGTGGTGAGCTAAAGGAAAAAGTAACCAACTTGTTTTGTATCTGTGAGAAATACTGGGTTGGAGTATGGATTACTGGCATGTATGGATTAAGTTACACTTCCAGCAGTTTCCAACAGTTGTCGTATGCAGACGATGCCAGGAGGCATCACTTTTGTATTTAGATTTAAATTCCAATTTAATTTTAGAGCTACATTTTTTTAATGCCTTTACCTCTATTACACATATTACTCTAGTTTCCACATAGTCTCACTGTGTGTTCTACTGTGCCTGTTTTTCTCATGATGATGCGTTTTACTTCATGTGGTTTTTGCACTTTGTTTATTGCCAGTAGTGCAGGTACATTATTACTAAAACTTATATAAAAAATAAGGAGATTCATTTCCATGTTGCCTGTTTTTCTGTATCTCTCTCTCCTCAGTTCATTAAAGCCGTCCACTATCAGATGCTTGTAAACCTGACATGTGCACACCCAGCGAGACAGTAACCTGAGACCTCATCCTGAGGGAATACCAGGATGCCTTCCACTGCATTACAGCTTTTAGGAAAGATCAGTGTTGGAGGTGGCCACAGCAACCCTGCTGCTGCAGCCTTGCTGCTCTCTCTCTGTCTTGGCTTCCCTCCCTCTGTGGCCACTTGCCCACCATACTGCCTTTGTGCCAGCGATATAATTTCCTGCAGCGGCTGCAATCTGTCTGCGCTGCCCTTTGATCTCCCAAGCTATGCCACACGGTTGGACCTGAGCCACAACGCCCTCACTGTCCTGCCTGTGGACTGGATTTCCCAACCGTTCAACCGGCTTACTTCACTGGTTCTCAGCCGAAACTCCATAAACCGAATTGAGGTGAGAGCCTTCACTGTGACGCCGCATCTCGTCCACCTGGATCTCTCCTCCAACCAACTAACAGTGCTGAACTCGTCCATCTTCACTGGGTTGAAGGAACTGAAAGAGCTGCTGTTGTTTGGCAACCAGATTATCCAGATTAACCAAGGGGCCTTCAGCGATCTTCAAAGCCTGCAGAGGCTCTACCTCTCTGGGAACAGACTCATGGCTTTCCCTCTGGGGCTTTACTGGGAACCTGGAGGTCCGCGTAATCTGACCTTTCTCGATCTGTCATACAACAGGCTGTCCAATGTGCCAATCCAGAGCCTGCTGTCTCTCACGCAACAAGGTGGAATTTATTTGCAGGAAAACCCTTTGGTCTGCGACTGTACTTTACTCGCCTTGTTGGAGTACTGGATGTGGAAACAGTATCGCCCACTGGTGGACTTCAGAGGTGAATACCCATGCAGAGACGATTCAGGACCAGGGTCTGAATGTACCCAGCAGGTAGTGTCAGATATGTCCCTTGAGGCACAGAATTACCAAGTAGAGCCTGGTAAATGGCTAAGTGTGCCATGTCCAGGGTTGGCTTCTCCAGCCCAGGAGGGGCTGGTGGTGTTCTGGGTTACCCCCAGGACTGTGGTGAATTCATCAACCAATGATCCAAGTGCCCACCTGATAGTTTTCCCCAATGGCACCCTTGAAATCCAAGGAGCCATGATGGAGGATTCCGGTATGTATGGGTGCGTGGCAGGCCGCAGGAGCCACTATGACCCCAACAAGTCTCTGGAGGTCAATGTGGTGGTTGGAAACTTAGGTACTGCCTCCATCAGTGGCTTGGCACATCGCAGTGGTGCCGAGCATTTCAACACAGCGTTCACCACCCTGGCTTCCTGTGTGGTCAGCATCATACTGGTGCTACTCTACCTCTACCTCACCCCCTGTCGATGCCGTGAAAGCCGGGGTGGGGGATCGAGAGGGTGCGGCGGACGAGCCATCATCCTCTGTTCAGACCCCAGGGAGGTAGAGTCAGGAGAGCGGCGGTCAAATGGAAAGCGGGTGGCTTTCTTAGAACCACAGGCAGACGACTCTGATATTGGTGGTCTAAAAACACCAGCAATGAACTTGGGTCATGTTACCACTGAGGGAATTCTCAAGAATGGAAGTAGGACAGTGGGGCAGACCCTCACAGACCCTGTTCACATGGCATAACAAGAAAATTACCTTTTTTATTCCAGTATTCTTACAGTCTGAACCCAAGTATTTTTTTTACTTTCTTGTTTCAGTACAAGATGAAAAAAATACATTTGATGTGAAGTTATGTACTCTTTCTTGTGAAGTAGTTATGCACTGTAGATTTTGTGTGTTTGCTCTGAAGAAAATGCAGTCCTTTTGTCGGCAGGATTTCAATTTTGTGTCGTCTGTAAGTGGTATCTGTTTTTTTTTTTAATGTTAGGAGTCGATATGTAAATTAAACTGTTAGCGCGGGAAATTGTTAGTGCAAAGATCACAAAGATTATATAAGTGTGGGTGGTGTTTTAAATTGAGAGGAATATTCACACCTGAATTGATAGGCTGCTAGAGGCATTAGTGCTTGTTAGACAGTATGTGCATGGTGAATACTGTCATCACAGTGACCCTTGTTATTTTTAACCATCAGTCTCTGTACTGTGGAGCGTATCATTTTCATTTGTGTGAAATTATCTGAACTTTGATGTTTTGCCAGATCAAATTGTGTCTGCTACACACTCTCTTCAAATTATGTTAATTAAATATAACCCAGTGAAAGCAACCCTAGAAAGTGAGCTATAGAGAGGCCTCTTGCCCTACAAAATGTTCACCTTGCACTAAGAAATACAGACTTGTGTTTAGTCAGACAAAAATGGATTAGATGAAATAAAAAATATAAAACATTTTTCCCTTAGCCATATATTGTCTGTGAAGATTCTCCGTCATCCAGATCACTGTTACGTAAGCAAAGTTAAAATCAAGTACAACTGGACCTGGTTGAAAACGTTTTGCCACTCACCCAAGAGGCTTCTTCATTTCAAATATCTTGGATGAAAGGCGAAAAGTCTTCAACAAAGTCCAGTTGCTGCCCTTGATTTGAAGCTCTCTGGATAGCTTACCCATATTGTATCCAGCCATGCAGGAAATTTCAGTTTTATTTCATTCTCTGAGATTTGTATCTCAACCCTAGTACAATGAAGGCAAATGGAATTTTCTTATGTTGTTGACAACGCTGAAAATCGCATTTAAAGATGCATTGATCCACATTATTTTAAATAACAATGGGTCAAATTACTTTAATGTGAAAGGGGTCAAAGTGATGAACAAACCTTAATTCTATGGTTCTCGCCTGGAGCATGTTAGCATCTTTCTTTTTCTAGCTTGTGAAGAAAGTCACATCTAGTAGCTAAACACCCAGCTATCTTTCTCAGGGGTTGATAGAGTTACATTGGGAGAAACCTGATTACGAATGAATGCTAATGCCACTTGTCTCCTGGATGTGGGGTAGGCAGTTCTAAAGAACCCACTGTACACTACCTACCCAGCACCAAACAGCAGACTGACACAGTTAGCAACTAGCTGGAACATTTAGCAGCTACAGGGACAGATATTTCTCTCAGGAGTTGGAAGAAAGCAAAACAGTACTAAAAGGAGAGTCAATGTTGGAGTCAATAGGTGGCCAGGACAAGCGATGGGCAAAATGTATTTTAAAATAAGATACAAAGTTTATCAAAATAAACTTCAAAATACAGCAGCCAAGCCATGTAGCCGTGTGTTTTTGTATTTCAAAAATACTGAAATATTTTCCATTTCCACAGTGTCATAAAATCACTTTGCAAACTAAGAAACACTTCATTATTTTTTTTTACACTACTGTTGAAAATTTAACATAGGCTCTCAGCAAGCTAATGATAACTGTGAGGGCTGCTACTCAGGTCAAATAGTTTGCTAGAACATTAGGTAAATTGTTAAATGATTTACTGATTTAGCCTAGACTACTAAAATAAAACACCAAACGAAGGAAATGTTGATGGAAACCTGAAAGTACTGAGTAGGCACCAATCAGAGGTAGCTTGAGGCATGATGTCATCGCATAGATTTGTCAAGTGTTTTACACAATTTTTAAACTACAAAATACAAGTCTAATATAAGTCTAAAGTATTATGACAAATTTTCATTTTCATCAGCCCTATCAAACAGAAATTACAAAATTCTATTTTGCATTTTAAATACATGCATATAAATACTGCCCCTTCCTATCCAGAACCATGACTAAATGAATGCTAATGTTTCTTTGTGTCTGCCGGATGTGAAATAAATGTGTAAATAGGCAACAGTTTGCTTAGACTGCAAAAGCATTTTAACTTTATTAAGTGATAATATGTCAGTACTCTTATTTACAATTTGTTTCTAAACTCCAGTTGGTTAAATATCTCTTAATACTGCTTCAAAAATGCATTGTCTGGCTAAACACATAAGCCACAGACCTTACTGTGTATTTGGAATTTATTCTATGAAAGTGAAAAGTCCTTGCTAAAACTGTTGATGGTAGATTTGGTGGATTATAGGATTATTATCTGGAGGACGTGTTGCGGAATTTCTTAAACGCTATTTCTCAATGCAAAAATGAGATGACTCCACTTACAAAATTCCATTGGCATTTATTGTAACAGGGTGAAGGCAAATAAAACTCACCATCAGGGCTAGGGACCACTACAGGTAAGGGGAAATATATTTCGTAATTAAATCTGATGGATAAGTATGAGAGGATTTTTTTTACAACTGTAAAAATTCAAATGAGGTAGGAGTTATTCATGTGACAGCAGCTTTATCCTGTATAACTGTTGTAATTTCAGTGCAATATTTGTTAACAAAGAAAATCCACGGTTCTCTGAAGGTGCTGTCAGTGTCCAGATCCTTTGGAGCTGATTTGGATTGACACTGCAGGCTGGACACTTGTCAACCTGATTCCTGTTCATCCTGTTAAAAATGGACTTCCTTGCTCACCCTCCACCTTGTTACAACAACCCACAGCTTTACAAACAGCAGATTCACGGAGGAATTGATCCTTATCAGTTCAGACAGGAGGGGAGTTTGGGCTCGCGGTGAAGCCCCAGTCAGCCAAAGTTAGTGTCACGCAAATTAGAAGGAGGTTTGCCAGCTAGCCCCAAGCCCACCGTGACCCAGATTCCTCTGTCCTCCCTTTGTGTGATTTTTATAGGTATGAGGAATCGGTTCCAAGGTGCCAAGAGGCTTGTTAAAGTTTCCTTGGCTGTATAAATCAAGACTACCACTGTCTAAATATTAACTTTTTATATAAATACTTTTTTCTATTCTATTAGACACAGGGCAAATTTCTAAGTAGAGCAGTCAAGGTAACATTTTGTCAGGACTTCATGAGCTGCTATTTGTAGGTGTAAAATAAAATGTTTTAGTCTGTAGGAGTGTGCTGTTTTATCCCTAAGTCATATCTGACATGTTTAGTATCTGTTTTCATCATGTTTGGTTCCTCATTGCGTATGCTGGTCAAATCTTTTTTGGACCAAAAAAAATATGAAAAGAGGCAGTTTGGGTGAAAAATGAAAAGTAGTGTTACATCAGAAGGATTTAAGGATGACAGATAACCTCTTAGTGAATCAACAAATCGCATTTTAAAAAATCCTCTTACAAGCCTTTTCACTTGTTAGTGCAAAAAAACAAAACCCTTTAAAAAAAATTTTTTTTTTTTTGCTCAGTACTTTTCCAAGTGGGAAGACATCTGATGCCAACGTACACTAATTAAAGAGTATTGTAATGGCAGTGAGGACAAGAGGAGCCTTCACGCTTCACAGGCATCTAGCCAATGGCAGGTGTTGAATAGAGGCTTCAGGTAGTGGATGATGGATCCCATTGGGACTTATTTTGCCGTTCATCATGACAAGGTGGTTTTCACACGTCAGTACAGCGATACTGGAGAGTGTTGCAGGTGTTGTCAGTAGAGAAACCTAGCAACTCATTTTCCCATTCCAGGTCACAGCTAGGAGTTAAGTGGTCACTTTACTGAATAATATAATTTTAATGATCACAATGGCAGCAATAATTTATATTTATCTGTAGAAAACACAAGTAGTACTCAAGTTAGTAATGTTATTAAAAGTGTCAGAATTAGCATTAGGATTATCTCAGGTTGGCCTCGAATACAGGAGTTGGGTAGAACAGAACTAGTTTGTAGATGTGAGAAATCAAATGTGTTTGTAGTTATTCCAAATGGC